>SNQJ01S0202389.1:1646-15427 GCA_010110895.2 Picea sitchensis | reverse complement strand
TTGAGAAATCCATTGATCAGGAGACATTGATGTATTCCCATCTGTCAATGGCGAGAGAGTCTTCCACTAATGGCTGCAAGGCTCAAGCCACTCACAAAACTCTAGGTCCCAAATCCAAAATAAATAAGTTGAAGTCGATGGAAAGAGACCCACTGAAAGGAGAGCATTAAGGCATCTCTCATCAGTCAGCACAAGGAACAAAGCATGAGCTTCATAATTTGGTGGAGATCAGACGAAGAACATGTTCAAGAACCAACAACCCCATGCATCTTTCGTGTGTGCCCAATGCAAGAGGTACACGAAAAAGACCCTCTGAATAGAAGCCAATGATGAAAACTTCTAACAAAGGCAAGGAAACCATCAATAAGGATAATGGCATCCAAGACACTACACGAATCCCAAAGTGTGAATAGATGTCTTGCCTTCGAACAAAAGGGAAACCACCCAATCAACGACCGATGATGAAATGTTGATTGTTAAGTTCAAGGTGACCTACCAATGATGAAAGTAGGGTAGGGTGCATGATAAGACCAAAGTATCATGTGATTTTGAGACAAATTGAGGGTATGGCCGACATGAAAAGTCAATATTTCTGAGGAGTGGTTGACATAGGGTGATAGACTTCTTTTGAAAAAGAGCATGAAACATATGGTGGACTCCGACAGCACGGACTCAATGATGTGGCAATTAGATGCAGGAGGCATCCATAATGTTCTCTGTAGGGACTGGAAGATTAACCAGTCGGTAGAGAAAATTTTGTAGCGATATCAGCTTCCTAAGGCCATGCTAAACCCCAAAATTATGATGACACAAGGACTCAATAAATTTGTGCTCTATTCAAAGGCGACATGACTACAGCCAATTAAAATATAGTACTCCCCTCTCGCCCGTATTTTTTTTTGTTTTTTCATAACAAATGAATGCTATGATAGAGAGGGGAGAACGAGTGTCACAAGTAAGAAAAACTAGTTCCATCAGTGGAACGTACCTATGCTTAATGCAAGGGAATGCATGCAGGAGATGGACACTCGAGGTGATGTTCCCTCCAAGGTATGGGGTGTCAAATTGCGAAGGATATAAACAAGGCTCTGCTTGTTTGAGGATGCAAACTTCTTAGGAAATAGTTTATAACGCAAAGCGAGAACTGGCTAAAGGCTCAATATTGCAAGCGAGGGCATGAGATGAAATCACAACTTAACACCAAAAAAATGTCCTTTTTTATATCTTTTAGTCTACTTGGTGTGAAAAAGGGGTAAACTTGTGCCAAATAGATGTCTTTTCAAATCCAATTTACGAGTGTGAAAAAGACAAGTTCACTCGACAATCTTTTCAATTTTTGGTAGCGAGTTGGAGAAGAGCTTAACTAACACTCATGACCTTTCAAATCCAATTTTAACGAGTGTGAAAAGGAAAAATCACTCAGTGATCTTTTCAGTTTTTATACGAGTCGGAAAAGAGCTTAACAAAGACTCGTGACCTTTCAAGTCGAACTTTAACGAGTGTGAAAGGGACAAATCACTCGACGATATTTTCAGTTTTTAGACAAGTCGAAAAAGAGATTAACTGAGACTCGTTAGGAAGATTCTAGGCGGCAATCCATGGGGGAGGCCAAGGCTCCCATGCGGACCTTCTGTGGAATGTCAATGTCTTGCGAAGAACCGACACAGGCTTGGGAAGACCCAAATATCTCCAAGTCAAGGAGGAAAAAGTGCTAACGGAGATTATCATCTCCATGCTATATCGGATAATGTCTCTTAATGGAAAAGACATAGGCGGAGGCATTGGATACCCCACAAGACCACCCCAATCAAATGGAATCTCTTCGAGGCTTGGAGGCAGAGAACTTGGGAAGAGTAAAAATCTCTCTAGTTGAGAAGGTGAAGTAATAGAAATGCTAAGGACATGGCATAGAAGGTATAGAACCAGAACCAGAAGAGCGGGATCAACCAAAAATTGCATTGGCGCAACCACTTACTTAGACTTGTCACTCTCCGAGAGAAGAGTGGGGTTGATCGAATATTGCATCGATACGACCACTTCCTCAACCATTGTTTGAATAGAATACGAAACAACAAGGTCAAGAGGTGCATCACCATAAAAAATAGGAGTGTTGTCAGTCGAAGATTGCATCGACACAACCGTTGGTTGAACAATATGCGAGACAACAAGGTCAAGAGATGCATAACCCCCGAACATAGGAGAGGTTTCAGTCAAAGATTGCATCAACACGACCACTGGTTGAATGGGATGTGAGACAACAAGGTCAAAGGATGCATCAACCCCTAAAGGAAAAGGGGTGTTAGTCAAAGATTGCATCACATGACTATTGTATCAACCAAAGGAGGAACAAAGTGTTGTGAAACCATAGATGCCTCAGAACCCGAAGGGTCCTTAGGTGAGCCCCACGCTTCTAGTATCCCAGTAGTAACGGGATACAAACGAGTAAGGTGACTTCCTTCACAAGTCCTGCAAAGGAATCTAGGCTTACGTCTGAGACGTCTAGGCTTCTCAATCATATGAATGCTCCCAGCATGACTTGTAGTGGCTGGTGACATGCTCCAAGCATGACTTGCAAAGGCTAGTATAAAATATCTAACATGACTAGTAGGGGTTAGTTAGACCCCATGTTCACATTTCACTAGGATGGATGGATGCTTGTGCTTGGTACCACTTGGATACATTGCTTAGTTAATGATATTATATGGCTTCTTCCCATGTTTCGAGGACAAAACATGAGAATGGGGATGGAATGTAGTGCACCTAGGGGCGATAATATGGGGTACCTAGGGTGGTACCCAAGGGAGATAATGGTAGATAGGTGGCATAGTGTGAAATAAATAATTGTAATAAGGCTAACTAGAAGGTTCCACCTACAANATAGATGGCATAGTGTGAAAGAAATAATTGTAATAAGGCTTACTAGAAGGTTCCACCTACTAGAAGGGTCCTTCACTAGGAAATTCATGGGGGGTTAGAAAGAATTATATAAAGAGTAGAAACAATGTAATGGGGAGTATTGTGAAGTATAGTATAATGGTAGAAAACATTACTTATGGAGTGATTTCCTTCCTTAAGGAATAATTAATGGTGTTAACCTACCTCAAGTTTTTCTCTTCAATTCTTGTGTCCATTCTTTTCTTTCCTATTATGTAGATCTATTATTTTCAAGTTAATGTCTATATTTTATTTCCAGGTCTATTAATTTAATCTACAATTTGGAAATTGTAGTGTACTTAATAAATTTGAAAATAAAACATATAAATTAACTTGAGAAAAATGTAGCATATCTATGCAATAGACATCAAAAGATTGAACATAAGAGAATTGTAGAGAAAACCATTGAGGTAGGATAACACCATTAAATATTCCTTAAGGAAGGAAATCACTCCATAAGCAATATTTGATACAATTACAATATTCTTCACAATACCCCCCATTACATTGTTTCTACTCTTTATATAATTATATATAACATCCTAGGAAGTTTCTAGTGAAGAAACCTTCTAGTAGGTGGAACCTTCTAGTAATCCTTCTTACAACTATTTCTTTCACACTGGGTCACATATCTATCATTATCTCCCTTGGGTACCTCACCCCATATTATCCACCCTAGATACACTACAAAAAATTATATCTCAAAAACTTAATTCCATTAATATAAATAAAAGAAATTTATAATGCATAAAAATATAAAAGATTAGTACATGGAAATTGTAAAAAAAATAAAAATAATATTATATAAAAATGAATTGAAACTAAACTTGTACCAATTCTTCTAAACGATTCAAATCCTTTCAAAAATATAATTAAAAATTCACTCTTTAAAACACTTAATATTTTAATTTAATGTTCTAATTATTGGAGTACTAATTATTCAAAGAACCAAACATGGTGTAAAAAAAAAAATTAATTCAAATTTTCCTACCAACTTATCAAGATCATATCAAACATATCAAAAGACTTCCAACACCAACCTCAACAATTACACACTTCCATATACCATTGTTTTCATTGGATCATTTGGAGTTTCCATTTTTCTCAAAGTGAATGATATCCATGTGAGATTTTTTTACTCATTCAAGTAATTTAAATTTTAATATTCTTCCTGATAAATAGTGTTGGCTTTATTGTTTTACAATCCATTTCCTTCTTTTGTTTTTTTTGTTTTGTTCGTTCACGTTTAAAGGTTTGTGAGGTAAATTTCACTCAATAATTTTAGGAGGATAAATGTTCTTTGAAGGTGGTAAAAACTACCATAACTCAGTTGTCAATATATAACGAGGATATTCATCGCTAGGTACTATGAACAAATGTCAATTGACTTATCACCATTATTCAAAGAAAACCACACTAGCTAAAATGATCTACCAATTGTTTGTAAGGTGGTATACTTTCACCCCTACTAGATGCTTATAGATCTTGGGAAGTTAACTTGTTTCCTTACATCTAAGGAAGACAAGATATTAGTCAATCAGAGGAACTTTAAGTTTTAATCTAGGACCAAAAGGTGGTTTTGGCTTATCGAGTATGCATAAGAAATGCCATTTCCTTTACAATCTTCCTCGAAGTTACCTTTAATAGGATCATTTAATTTTTGGTAAAACCACATACATGAAGCCAAATATTAAATCCCAATTATAATTCATCTATTACAACTCTATTTGTTGGAGATTTAACATCTTGACATTGTTGGGTTAATATTGACTTGGTCATAGAGTAGTTAATATAACCTTGAGTTATTCATGGATGGGTTTATTGATGGTGGTTTGTGAGCCCATGGTATTGGGTAACCCATGGTATTACATATGATGGATCCTATTTAATGGCTTGGAATACTCCATTTTTCACTATGCCTCATGGAATAGACCTCAGGAGTTGGCATGTTGGCCCATAGAGGCTCGAGTGGCTAGTGTAGTCCTAGAGTGCATAATGTAGGCATGAAGCTCACTGTTGAACACTCTTGTTGATATCACAAAGACTCAGTAATGTATTGTAACCATTTAGTTACTTAATAATACATGAGTGTGCTTTAGAGTGTGTGTTTTTTCTCTTAGAAGGGTTTCACCAAGAAATTGTTATCTCAATGATTGTATGTGTAGTTTGTGTTGTTTACTATTGAAACTATGTTTATTTAATTTTTGCACGTTCTTCTATAGTGGATTAGTGTAGGAAGCATATTATACACCTCTCCTTCCTTTCATTTGGTATCAAACCTAATCATCTCAATTCCAAGGTGTTAGGGACAAGGTTGATTAATATAATCTTAGTTTGAGTAGGAGATTGTTCTAAATGAAATCTTGTTGCAAGGAAATGGAAAGCACAAAAAGAACTAAAATGGAGAGTGAGATTGAAGCATGTGGATTTGACCTAGAACATGCATGAAGAAGCATGGATTTTTGGGAGATGGATAGATCTACCACTTGGATTCCTAGAGTTGTTGATATCAACTAAAGATGTGGTTGATCTGTCAGAGTTAAAAAATTTGTGTCTTAAGTTGGTGGTAGCATGATATTATCATGGATACATCCATGTGGAGGCCAACGAGGTCTCTGAGATATAAGTAATTAAAAGTGTGTATCACAAGATCCATGACTAGGGCATGATATGTTTTCCAATATTTCCATGTTGATAAGAAGTAGTTGAGTTTGTCTTTGTTGGAGCTCATCTTCTTCTAGGAAGTGTGCATGGGGCCAATTTCAATACTAATAGGACCAATACTTCTATGAATCTTGGGGCTATATGTAGATCTTGTTGATCTGATTGACGAATATTGTGAGCTAGATAAGTTCACTATAAATCTAAAGCTAGTTGTCATTTGCACAAGGAATTTGTGGACAAGCTGAGTTTTGTCTGTGCCATATTTCTTGGAGCAATGCATGGAGTTGTTATAAGTGTGTTTGGCATGTCCAATGAAATATTGGTTGGAAAACAAGTGTATAATTATGTGTTTCCCATACTGGTAGCTATAAAGGTTCATGGAGGAGTGATGGTGTTGTGAACCCAACTTTTAGTGGCATTTATGGACTACACCTATAGTGATTCGAAGAAATTTTCTTCAAATGCAATGAAAGTTTCCTTAACCTAGATGTTGCAAGACAATGTGAATAATTCTCGGTAGGCCGGAATCATAGAAGAGGTTGGATTCATTATAGAGACAAGAGAAGAAAAACTAGATTTTGCTAATATAATGATTGCTCCTAGTCTGGTTCACCATATCAAGAAATCCATTAGTATCACTATCATATCATGTGCCCAAATTGGCCACTTCATGATCTATTATATGCATATTTGTAAGGATGTGATCGATTTATGGATGCTCATGCAGATTGAGTTCACAACATGTGCATAAAAGATGGCAAGGTTGAATCTATCATGTTGAACGCCATGGATGAAGGAGTGTTTGAAGGTTGGATTCAAAGATAAAGAATTCTAGAAAAATCTTGAAAATAACACAAGTTGGTGATTTCCTTAAGGTTGAGTTGTTTCAAATGAGATTTTTTCTTAGTCTAGTCTTGATGACTTTGGTCATAGATTTGAAGTATTTTAAATACAAAATGGAGAAATTTAAGGTTCTTTCATCATGAATTTGAAGATGTTGGTGTTGATGGTATGCTTCATGTATTTTGAGTCTTTCATGGAGAAAGGATGTAGCAAGAGCTCAAAGAGGTGAGGGAATTATTTTTCTAGCATGCAAATAGAATTTAAATCAAATGTTACTTTCAATTATTAAACCGACCTTAACATATAGGGATTTATTCTAGGTCTCATATTTTTGTGTCAAGCATCGGAATAATTACATGTCAGATATTGAATGGTGATAAAAATGGTTCATTTGAGTAAGGCTTGAAACAATTTGGCAATTGGATGTGTAAAGGATATTTTATAAGTATGGTAATAAACTTGTGCAGATGTAATTGATGTGGAGCACTAGCGGAAGCACACTGAGGATAGTAGATGAAGTACTTGGTCTATGTAAATGTATTTGGAGCAGATAGGGATGTTGGTAAACAAGAAGGTATATTATTTTTACATCATTTTCTCGGACATACAATAGTAACATAAGTACTTGGTTGAGAAGTACTTGGACTATGTAATTGTATTTTAGGCAAGAGGGATGTTGGCAATGAAATAGGTTAATGTTTCATATCATCACATGCTCAGACATACAATTCTAAGTATTTTTATGGAGTTAGATTTTATCACATGTAAATGGGAATATGGTTGTAAGGCCTATTTAGGCATGCATACCCCTGGTTGATGGTTCACCATTGCAAATTCTAAATGTATACTTAGGTGATAGGGGGCATGTTGTATTCTTGAAAACCTGATTAATAGAATTTGAGGGGGGGTATGTGTTTATCCCAAGTCGATCTTAAAGGGGGTAATGTTGGGTTAATATTGACATGGTCATAGAGTAGTTAAGATAACCTTAAGTCCGTCATTAATGGATTTATTGATGGTGGTTTACGATCCCATGGTATTGGGTACCCCATGGTATTTTCCCATGGTATTACATATGATAAATCCTATTTAATGGCTTGGAATACTCTGTTGTAATATGCCTCATGGAATAGGCCTAAGGAGTTGGCATGTTGGCCCATAAAGGCTTGGGTGACCATCGTAGTCCTAAACTGCATAAGAAAGAGAGGATGAAATAATTTTTCAATGGAGGTTCACCAAGAACAAATTTTACCTATAAGTACTTTGACAAGTTGATGTCTCTTATCCATCGATAGTTTAATGCAAGGCTTTGCAAGATATGAAATAACTATTCTAAAGAACCCTGACCTCAAAATATACTGCCTTGAATGAAACTTTTGTGAATGCAACACCTCTAGCACAAAGAACTCAATTTGTTTATTACATGTGTCCCTAGTGACTTGTCCTTAAGGACCTGCAACTAAATCATCTTTGGCATAAATACCTCTATTGAAAAAAATTGGTTCATTTACAAGTCATTAAGGGAAAGTCATGAAGGACTAATGTAGTAAGCACAAATGATGTCTCTATACCTTAGATGATGCCTTTGAAAAATCTCCTTTAGGGGTGTGGATATTGAGGATGGGGTTGTATAGAATAGTTATTGAATATCTTGCAAATACTTCCATCAAATTCTCATCTAATAAGAGACATCATCTTGTTAAAGTTACTACAGGTTAAATTTATCCTTAGTGAACCTTTGTAGAATTTGTTTTAGTCATAATCCATCAAGGACAAATAATTGGTCTAGTCTAGTGAGAGAAATATATCCATTTCTAGTGAAAATTGGCACTTTACGGTTAATTTCAAGATATTTCTTTATCTTCAAGGAGGAACTCAACTAGTTTTGTACAATATGCTTACAAATATATTGAAAATATATATTATGAGAATGGAAACTAGTGTTACTGTGGAAATTAAGAAAAATGGCTAACACTTTATTTGTCATTATAATTATACGTCTTCATTGTGGAACACACTGACTGAAATTATATCTCTTCAACCTCTCTTTTATGAGCTCGTTATTATTGACATAAATATCTATGTTTTTAAGTGGATGGAAACTGATGTCGTTGATTTAGTATTATTTCTTCGTTCAAATGCATAATCTTGCACCTACATTTTTTAGTTGATATCTATATAACACATATGGTTAAGAAAACATTCTCTTGATACTCCAAAAGGACTAAGATAAATGTAAGAGAGTACCCATCCATTAGTGTTTATAGAGATTAATACTTTTTAGTATTAACATATTTTACTAATATTTCTATGTGTGACTATGTTTTATATAGTTAACAAGCTCTTCTAATTTTTTTTATATTTAGTTGTGTTTGAAAATTTTAGTAGCAATTTTAATCTTTTTTATGGTATTTCTATCTAAACAATAATTAATTAATGGAAATTTTTATAGTATTGATTTGAAACTCCAATTATAGAGATCCAACATATATAAATGTTATGTATTTGTTATCTTTTATTGTGTGGATTTTTTTTGTGTTGGAATTATAGTGAGGTTTATGAAAAAATACAATAATGAGAAATTCAATTATGAAATTGTGCCTAATATTAAACAGTTTAGCTAAATGTATTGAAACATTGTATGTAATGGTTTTTGTGATTGTAGAAATAGAATTTTTTGTGGATGAATTCAAGGAAAGTAATATATGTGATGATGAGAAGATCTATAGAATTACAAAGAATAATAATTGTAGCCACATGAATAGTGAGTACTTGCAGATGGTGTAACCGATTTTAAAATCTATGAATGATATAGATTAAATGTGATAGAAAATTAAGTGCAAAATAAGGTTTTTAAAGTTCAAACTTTAGTTCCAAATGTGCTAATATCATATTCCAAAATTGCAAAATCAGATTCCTAAAGTGTGAACATCGGATTCCAAAAGTACAAAATCAGATTGTAAAAATGCAAATATTGAATCATATCTTGTGATTTGGAATCCAATATTGGCACTTTCAGTAGTTCATTTTGCACCTAAGAAACCCCAATTTTAGACTTTGGAAAGAATGGTTTCACCATGCCTCTAGATTGGAAATTAGTCCAAATTTCATGAAATTAGTGTTATGTGTGTGTTATTGGTGTGTGTAACCAACAATGGAAAACCCCCTGAGACTTCGCCGTCGTCAATAGGTGGTAAAAAAGGTAAACCACTAGCACCTAATATCCAAGAATCTTAGCCTAAGGGGATCAATAGAGTTGAATATGTGACTTCATAAACTTTGGGGAAGGGATATAACATCGAGGAGGAATGAATTACTCAAAAACATATATTTTTCCCATGTAAGAAAATGAAAAAATCCATGAGTTGCAGGAATAGGATAAACAAAAAACAAGATGATTCATTGCATATAAATTTTAATGATTATTTCATTATCAATCAAAACATGTTTGAACAAGATCATAAGTTTAAGGCTTCACTAAAAAAATGCTAATATGATGCCATAAATTAATTTGGGCCTTGAAGTTGTATTTTTATGGAGCCTTTAACAAATAGATCCCCAATATGACTAGTTCTAGATATTAGAAATGGTAGGGCACATAGGTCTCTACAAATTTCCTATGGTAATACTTAAATGAAAATTGAAAGTGTTTTCTCTTCTGAGTTGGGATGGAACTCCCATGGACCTAGAAATATGAAAAAATCCTACTTGAAGAAACAAAGGAAGAATAGTCAAATTCCAGACCATCACAATCATAAAACATATGAAATCCAAATGGCATAGGACATAACTAGAAAAAAATTGAGGGGCAAAGATATCTAGAGAGTTATTACTTTACAAAATTTGGAGAGAAAAAACATCAAATCTTTTGAATCCTTTCCTTATTGAAAAACAATTCATATATAATATCTCCAATCTATCGAGGGAACACATGAAAACTTATTTTCCTTTTATGTCTAATGTTTATGTCTCTTATAAATCATACCTATATATTGGTGTACTCGTTCCTTATCGACCTCATGGAGTGGACCTATAATAATTTATTATTTTACCCTTAGTGAAAATATTTCATCCTCAATGCCAACTAGGATGCCATGTTGTTTTTTAGCCATGAAGTTATTCTCTACATTGTCCACAACAAAATCTATGAGCCATTTTATTATTTCAATTTCTAGGAAGCTTGTGAGGCTATCAAATTATGCACCCAAGGAAATCTTGGTTGTGTTCAATTTGACCTCAATTATTTTTTTGTGAGAACCTTATCATCCTAAATGAGGGAACGAACCTCTAGGGTTTTTATAGTCTAGAGTTATTTGTAAAACACCTAGCTCCTCCTTTTTTGTATGTCACATTTTTTAATCAATTGTCGCAACACATCAATTATCCTATCCCATCCCCATCATATTTTTTTTATCCTATTGATTGAGATGAGATATTCCATCTATCTCCCATAATCATTCATTATCCTAATATTGTTTAGCAACAAAGATATCAATAAAACTCATGTCCTTTTGAAATTCAATTTTGAATAATTCTTTAAGTGAAAAAATCCTTCCAATAAGCACATAAGCTTTGATAACAATCTCCCATAATTTAAAAATCAAGTACATCCTCTCCTCGACATTGCTTGCCATATTTTTTCTAACTCTATATGTAACGTAACCAACCACCTTTGTTGGTCACGTCACGCAAAAAATATATCTCTTATCGGTTTCATAGCGTACCCGACCCCCTTAGGGGGATTTCTAAGGTTCCTTGGTTTTTTACCTTTTTAACCATTGACATGTGGCATCCATGTGACACTTCGACACATTCATCATCTACCATGATGACTACATTGTATCTACATATGCCTGTGAAATTTTTCCATCAAATGAATCTGCTCCACACAAAACCATCGGAGCCATCACACGAACTATTTACTAGTAATCTTATGACTTACCTCTGAAAAATATGGTATCAAAGAATATTCTCCTTTGATTCCATCTGTTTGGGGCTAGAACGATTCGAGCAGTTTCCTTACTCCGAAAACAGGGTATCAAGGAATATACCCTTCTCCTTAATGGACGATCATGGACGTAAACCACAATCTCTCGATAGACGGTTGAGATTGATTTGAAACTTAAGGTTCTCCTGCCAAGTGGACTCCACTTGGATCATCCACCTATGGGTAAGTGACACTTGTCGCTTCAACTCATACCAACAATCCTACTGGCAAGCCATATCAACTATGGGGTTAAACCTTTGTTCCAACATTCCCTTATTGGACTCACACTACTAGGTCATCGAAGGGTTTCTCCAAATCCACCAAGGTTGTGTTATGAAAACATTCAATGCTAAGCAAGCTAGGCTCACGCTAAAATCCATTCACTGAGACAACTGCACACACGCATCTTCATGTAAATGCTCCCCACCAACTCTCATTCTTTTGACTTACTAGTGGGGCCCGTAATGATAAATGGATATAATTTCATTACTTTCGTTCACATATCTACGGCTTGTGCTAGTCTAACTTTGGGATCTTTTCATCGAGTTTACTCTCACGGTACATGAAATTTCCTCCCAAAAGTCTCACTCCGATAGGTTTGTTTTGGATCCCTTCCCATGATGCTCGAGGAATATGTTAAGCCCTAAACAGTGGCTCATTACCCCTTAATTGGGGCATATTACATTAGTAATGTTATTTTATTTATGTTGGCTTGAGTCCATTAGTTGTAATTGTACCTCCTAGTCTCCTATATGTACCAAGGAGACATTTTCATTTGGAATCATCTTGTATTTGGACATTTATGTGGGGTATAAGGAGGTTTCCCCTACGAAGAGGATTATTACCTGAAATTATATCTTTTTTCAAGGCATTTAGTACTTATTCTGATTTTTTTCTATGCTATATGGATACTTGGTTCTTAACATATGGTATCAGATCTCAAGGTCTTGGGCTTTCGCTACTACATCTGAGACACCTTGGGATTTTCGCTATAACCTTTTTTCTACAATGTTTCGGAAGGAATGGGTTGGAGGATACTTAGTAGACAAATCAAGGTACGTTGGGTTAAAATTTCATCTCCTGAGGCCTTATACTTTCGAAGATAAATCTTGTGTAAGATAGGGTTCTGGAATCATCCTGAATTGAGTCATTGCGGAATTTTTGCTATAAATGTTTTTTTGTAAAATTTAAGACCCTGAACTCCAGAGGCTATTCACATAAATTATTAAGGTATATGTGGTAACAATTTCATCTTTTGGGTCATCTTAAATTTGTAGATACACCTTGTGGAAGATAGGGTATCTGACTAGACTCAAGAAGGTGTTCTTTGTAAAACAATCATAAATTATTCCTAGAGTATCCAAATTGAGTGAGACTAGTTGAATTGGATATTGGACATTATGTAGTAGTTCTAGTATGAGTTTCATAATTTTATATCAATTATTTTGTGCGGGGTGCACTATATAAGTGAGATCTCTTGGAAAGGACAAAAATAAGCAAGTTGTGGGTAAGTTATCGTAAATTCCACTTGGAACATCCAATTTTGATCAGACTTGTGGCATTGAAGAGAAGAAATATAAGAGAACTAAAAAAAAAAAAAATCATACTCAGAAGGGTTGAAATTTTGGAGATACAATAAAAGGAAGATTGTCTAGCAGAACCACCTCAAAATCAAGGTTTAAAGTGATACTTGGCCAACATGCCACCAGAAAAGGGAACTTCTACACCAAATAAGCCTCCAGACAGTCCTACTTGGACTCTTGATGAAGGTGAATAAATGCATAGGGACATAAATGACTTACAAAATAATACAGTAACAAAATATGAACTACAAGAGATGATGGATTCAACGTAAGCTAAGTTGGAGGCAATAAATACTAAGATGGATGGTTTAAAAAGGGAGATTATGGAATGATTGAAAAATTTCCTACTAGAGAGGACACCTGAAAGTGAAAATGTATCCCATGAAATTCATGATGAGGACACAAAGAAGATGAATCAAGAATGGAGAAACTCTAACTTTGGGTTGAAGACCAACCGCTTTCCTAAGTTTTAAATGAGGAAGTTTGATGGCAAGGACCCAATCATATGGATACTTCATATGGAGCAATTCTTTGATCTACATAACATGCCACATACACAAAAGGTATCGATTGCTTCTTTATATTTAGTACCCAATAAATTTGTGTGGTATCGATGGATTTGTTCTCGCAAATCACTCATCACTTGGACAATTTTCACGGAAGAAATGATAGCACACTATGAGGATACAAGGAGAAATACCTTCTTTAGCCAATTGATAAATCTCAAGCAAAAGGGTTCAGTTAAAGATCACATTGATAACTTCCAAAGA
>SNQJ01S0202388.1:0-16769 GCA_010110895.2 Picea sitchensis | reverse complement strand
CAAGAATTTATTTGTTTCAAATGAGGCTTAGAAGGAAGATTTTACTCTCCTCTATGAATATCACTTAAAATTAAGATCTTTTCCAAAAATGTACCCAAAGTTTCCTTGTAGAAACTTTCATCATTTTCTAGGTCCTTTTGAAGATATTCTTTAAAATGCAAGACCCTTGTTGAGAGAGTAGCTAAACTTGTTACTAACTCCCATATTTCAAGAATCAAGGCTATCCTTTTTTGAATGTTATCTCAAATTGTTTTATTACAATTGTCAACAAACTTAATGAACCTTTTAACCTGAATCTTGTTTCTAGTACATCCTCGAGACTGTACAATAGTTGTATAGCACCAGTGGGCTTGGAAAACAAGGGTCTTGGAAGTAGAGTTGTTTCTGATTCTTTCACTTTTTTCATTTAAGATCATGTTTTCATTTTCTATCTCATCAATGGAATACTTTAAAGCTTCAATGGTTGCTTCATGAAACTCCATGAATTTTTAAGGTTTTACCCCTTGAAAATCAATCTCTAATTTCCATTTTTCAGAAGCCTTTTTATTTTTCAAATTTACTTTTTTAATTAACAACTTCTTTGAATTTTTGTTGTAGGTCGGGAGGTGCAAAGTGAAAAATTCCTCCTCAAACACCTCTAGCTCCTAGAAATCCAATTCCTTGGCTATAGTTATGCTCTCAATCATCCTTTGTTCATCCCAACTGGGCTCTTCTATATTGTCATCAACCTCCATATATTTGAGACTAAGTTTAGCTTCAGGTACTGTTGTGCACTCAACACACCCTAAAAAACCTATGTCGATTTTTACTTTTTGGGTACCACTTGATCTTCACGTTGTCTGATTCAACTTCATTTTGAGAAATGTTTGGCTTTGCTTTTTATCTCGACTCTCATTAACTTTTCAAGTCTGTTTGAACTTATGAAACCCCATGACTTGAATTAGCCTTAACGCCTAAATAAAGAATGAAAAAGCCAAAACACTTCACCCGACACACTCAGATTCATAATCGGAAGGTATTCAAAGAGGGAAAAGAGCCACTCAGGAAACCTCAGTCACCGAGCACCGATCTCAATCAGCATCGGCAAAAGGAATTTTTTGTTTGCGCCAAATTTTTGCTTAAGGATATCGTCGATAGTCGATTCCTCTTCGGCATCGGTAAAAGATGAGGGGAATAGTCATTAATCAAGAAAGAAAAGATATTGTCGATAGCCAATACCCGACGTGCCTATCGGAATCAGGGAAGACCTAAAATGATCACAACGAAAATTGTGACCATGCTAAAGAGTTCTCTCGGTCGTCGATCCCTGATGCATTTCAGCATCGGGAATTTTTTTAGGAAGCTAATCCATAGAAAAACATGTAATAGATATCAGCGATCGTCGATCCTAGATACTTTTCGACATCGACAAAATAAGGTATGTTTTAAAACAAATAACTTAATGAAATACAAGACTCTGATTAATACACACGGATTAGGCCACCTATCTTCAACGCCACGTGTATGTGCCATATCAGAGAACCGTACGGTTTAGTTTTGCCCCAAGTCATTTCCTTTGGTCCCCTAAGTCCAAGTCACCACACCCGAGTCAGCTTTGCCATTAAAGCATTGTGCAATGAGATTGATCGGAGTGGAATATTTTGTGAGGGACATCGACGAATGCGTTCATAGAACATCCTCGATCCTCGATCCACCCACTGAGAAATTGACATGATGGGATGTTTTAACGTTGGATACAATTAGATTTTGAGAATTTAAGGGGATAATTAATACCAAATCCCGCATTAGTTTCTACCTCGTGCGCCAATCAAAATGGTCGTTTAAAATCATTGATGGACTACATCACCCTCGTGCCTCCATCGTCGACCCACGATGAATTTAAGTTGCATAGATTCAGCAGAAGATTTTTTTAAATGGCACTCATCACCCAACTTGAATGGTTGATGCGACACAATAAGTTCTCCACTGGTTTAAATTCTATTGAGTCGTGGCAAGCAGAATCATTATGCGCGCAAGGACATTCAGAGCATCCGTAGAAATAAGATGAGCAATTCGAAAGTTGCATAGATCCTGTGAGTATAAAATAACCAGGTTTAGAAAGCTTACAGGTATGTATCCAAGTATGTGGATTTTACATGTTTACACTTCATATATTTTTATCCAGTTTTGTTCTTTACACAGTCTCTAAAGGTTTATTTTTTATTACAAGAATAATGCCTCCAAGAAAGTCAACCACTAAACGATCGTTGAGGGCGCCAAAGCTGGAAGAACTAGAGTTAGGTGAAGCATCCTCTCCAGGGGTCGCAAGACAATTGGAATACACACCAAGACCAGAGCCCATCATCAAAAAATCAACAAAGAAGGCTTTCATCCAGCCTCTGGACTTTGGAGATACAGAGGCGAGCATGGGGACTAGGGCGGCACTCCCACATTAGGGAGAGCTCTTTAAAAAGATCAGTCGGGAGGAATACCTAGAATATATACCACATAGTGACCCAGATGTGAGAGCACTCGATGATGAGGTGTTCCCGAACATCCAACAGTTGTACCTGCATATGGTGGAGAGAAAAACCCCTGTTTTTCCCTGTATAGAACTTTTGAAGTGGCTCATCGACCACATAGACACACAGAAGTGTTTGATCAATGATGATAATGGTGGTTGCACCGGAGTGTTATTACCAGTCAAATTCCAAAAGTATTACAAGCTTAGAGACCCAGAAGAGGGATTGAACACAGATTTTGTCGTAAAATTCTACGAGCACCACGACAGCATCTGGGTGATGGCCTCATGGTGGAGAGAAGATAATAAATACACCAACCAAAGCACCGGTTGGTACCAGATGACCAACTTAAGAGAGCCATACATCTACCAAATGGCTCTCACCTACCAATTATATGGGGAGAAGGATTGCTCCAGATTTTCAAAGGCATGGATGCCTCTAGCTTACACAGAGGCCATTTCTGGGAGCGGTTTCAACTGGGGAGCCATCATCTCTAAGCAATTGAGCATCTCCATACAACAATCTCAGACATCGAAGAAAGGAGAGACACCGGCCTTCTACATGGCTTCATATTTACTTGATGTCATGTGTGCCAGAAACATTTTCGTCGGCATGAACCTGAGTTGGCATGTCACAAAGCTCCCGATCCATGTATATTTCAGCATCCTATGGGAGAACAGGTACAAGAAGCCTTACTCCCTCATCTGCTATGAATTCATCGCACGAATTTATTTCATTCATTTTAAGAAATAATGTTCAATACTATCAACTACGGCCAAGAAGATGATATCGAAGGTGGGCCACTGGTACTTAGACAAGCGCGATACCTACATTTCGGTGTTAGGGGCTACCAAAGCACCACATCTTCTACCAGTGCATGTCCCTGACCGGCTTGTAGTGGGAGAGATATTCTAAGAGACCATCCTGCAAGGCTACAATGCCACTCTAGTCAAGGACAAGAAACGGGCGTTCATACATAATGGCTTCCATGTAGGCTTCTAAATGGTGAAGAACATCGCTCAAGCCAAATGAAAAGGGTTGAGTCAATTAGAGTTCATATTCCAGACCGATCGATTCTGCAAGAACGATTCAAAGGGTCTGGTCTTGAAACATGCCTCGCAAGTGTCGTCCTACTAGCCATATACCCACGACAAATTTGAAGATGAAGTTTTCACAGAAAATGCCCAGGACTGGGATGAGGTAGTGGCAAGGATGGTCGAACCCAAAATGATTAGGTTCAAAGACATGAGCCTGGATGAATAGGCGAAGACCATAGAGAAATCAGCTCAAGAGGCCCTCAGAGCCAGGGAAGAAATGATAGTGTCAGAAGCAGTAGAGGTTCCCCTAGCAGCTCCAGTGCAGGATAAAGGTTTCCCTATGACACGGGACACATGGACAACGGGAATGCTCATGATCGAATAGGCGCAGTGAATAATTGATCAGCTACAGGATGACCTAGACCTCAGAGGAATGATGGGGTCCCCTACTGACAACCCATATGAAAGCCAGACAGGCCCAAGCGGCCCTGAACTGATAGACATTGATGAAATCACTGAGTTAGACAACCTTGAAACTGTAACGCCACAGGTGAGATCACCTGGGGGTGTTGAAACTCAGCCGGAGACAATTGAAACATCAGGGAGAGCAAGTGCACCAAACCCCCTCATCGAATTGATAAACATCTATGATGATGAAGAGAGCCTCGAGGTATCCCTGGTGACCCCTGTATAGATCATAGAGGAAAAAGAGCCAGGGAAGGCATATTCCCCAGCTCCCGACGCTCAAATTCATCTTCCACAGAATGAACAAGAGGTCGGGAGTGTCTTAGACACTGATCATCCTGATGCACCAGAAACCCAAGAAGATAGTATGAAGGATGATCCAGGGTTGGAAGAACAAAAGGAAGAAGCTCCACATTAAGAAATCGGCATCCCAATGGTCGATGATCAAGTAAGTATTGAGCACACCCTTGATGCCTCAATTTCAATCAGTACTCGCCCTCCTGATGAACGAAAAATAGAATTTAGACCCTTCGAACACATGGAGGAAATTCAAGAACCTAATCTTGAACAAATATACACCATCAGGAGCCTAGGAAATATGTTCACTTGGGGAGATTAGTGAATCCCCGAACCCATGGATGAATTCGTTGACATACATGCCATCGCTTATGACCGGAAAAGGAAAGCTATTGTGCAGAGAACCACCAAGAAGAGGAGGATCACTCTATATCACTCCATCCTCATCACCATAGAGGAAAATTTGATCAACACAGAGCATGCTAAGACATATGAACTTATCGACACAAGGATGGTAATCACAGATGCCACCCTAGACAGAGAAAAAAAGGATGAAGAGGAGTTAGTTTCTTATCTAAAGGAATTAGAACATTTGTGCCACTTGGATAAATATTACCAGGACACCACACAGGCCTCGATGTTACTGAGAAGTGAATTCTAGGAGGCCTACAACAAATTTACAAATGAACGGAACCTATTCATTGCAAGGATATTTGAGATTCAGGAAGACACCCTCATGGCACTGGCGACTTGCAAGGATATGGAGAGGTGGTATGAGAAAGCACACCAAGCCGTGGAAAGGATCAATTATATCAGCGCAGTGCAACAAGGTCGAGACGTCGAAGAGCACGGCATATAGGTGCTAAGGGAATGCAGCATCAACCACATAAGGAAATCATCTGAATATTCAGTTAAAATGGCTCAGGAACCTCATCGGGAAATCCAAGGGAAATGGGCCAAGTGAGAGAAAAGTTGGACCAGTATTAACCAAGCAATGAGATACATCGACCTCCCCAAATTTGGCACACCCGATGACTTTGTCGACTTGCGTGACATAGTCAAATTGCACGTCGAACAAGACTCATAATGGGTCGAGGAAATAGAAAAGGTGACATACATGGCACCAGGATAGGTGCAGCAGTTCATCGAGTACCCGATCAAAGCTCAAGCTATGTTGCAACAGTTAAGTGCCAAAATAGTCAAGTATCGGACAAAAGCAGTAGAGATAAGAGAGATTATTTCAGCTCCAATGGAACAACATATATTCTCATATGCTAACACATGCGAGGATCTCTTCATCAAGTGGTCAGAGTACGAGAAGAGTCATCCACTTAAGTGAGATCATGCGATGACTCTTAGAAAGACTGATAGAAGAAAGCACCATGTGGCGAGTTTTGTTTTACTTAGTTTCACTTTAATAGTTATTTTTAGTTAATAGCATGTTATAAATAGGAGGATCAACCTATTAGCATACGGTCAATGGTTGTTGCAAAGACCCTCATTTTTGGATTTTGTAAAGAACTATTTCAGAGCTTCCTTAATTGAGAAGTCTGGTTTAGGACCAGAAACAAGAAATGGGTGTTCATACAAGAAACAGGCGTTCATACCTTATGGTTTCCATGTAGGCTTCTACATGGTGAAGGACACCGCTCAAGCCAAAAAAGAAGGGTTGAGCCAATTAGAGTTCAGATTCCAGACCAGTTGATTCTGAAGCACGATCCAAAGGGTCTAGTCTTGAAACATGCCTCGCAAGTGTCGTCTTGTTGGCCATATTCCCATGACAAATTTGAAGATGAAATCTTCACAAAAAATGCCCAAAACTAGGAAGAGGTACTGGAAAGGATGGCCGACCCCAAAATGACCAATTTCAAAGCCATGAGCCTAGATGAACAGGAGATGACCATAGAGAAATCGGCTCAAGAGTCCCTCAGATCCAGGGAAGAAATGATAGCGGAAAAAGTAGTAGAGTTTCCCCTAACAGCTCTGGTGCAGGATAGAGGTTTCCCTATGACATAGGCTAACACACGAACAAGGGGAATGCTCATGATAGAACAGGTGCAGTGAATAATTGATCAGCTGCAAGACGACCCGGACCTCAAAGGAATGACGGGGTCCCCTACCAACAACCCAGATGAAATCCAAATAGTCCAAAGTGGCCCCAAACTGATAGACATTGATTAAATCACCGAATTAGACAACCTTGAAACAGTAACACCATAGGTCGGATCACCGGGGGGTGTTGCAACTCAGCCGGAGATAGTCGAAACATCAGGGAGAGAAAGTGAACCAAACCCCCTCAGCGAATTGATAAACATCTATGATGATGAAGAGAGCCTGAAGGTATCCCTGGTGACCCCTTTACAGATCATAGAGGAAAAAGAGCCAAAGAAAGCATTTTCCCCAGATCCTGACTCTCAAATTTGTCTTCCATAGAATGAACAAGAGGTTGAGAGTGTCTTATACATTGATCATCCTGATGCACCAGAAACCCAAGAATATAGTCTGAAGGATGAGCCAAGGTCAGAGGAATAAAAGGAAGAATCTCCACATCAAGAAATCGGTGTCCCAATGGTCGATTATCAAGTAAGTACCGAGAACACCTCCGACGCCTCAATTTCAATCGGTACTCACCCTCCCGATGAACGACAAATAGAATTTGGACCCTCCGAACACATGGAGGAAGTTCAAGAACCCAGTCTTGAACAAATATACACCATCGGGAGCCTAGGAAATATGCTCACTTGGGGAGATCAGCAAATCCCTGAACCCGTGGATGAATTCGCTGACATACATGCCATCGCTTATGACCGGAAAAGGAAATATATCGTCAGAGAACCACCAAGAAGAGGAGGATCACTCTAGATCGTTCCATCCTCATCACCACAGAGTAAAATCTGATCAACACAGAGCATGATAAGACATCTAAACTTATCGGCGCAGGGATGGCAATCACAGATTCCACCCTCGACATAGCAAAAAAGGATGAAGAGGAGTTGTCTGTTGCTCTGAAGGAATTAGAACATTTGTGCTACTTTGTGAAATATTAATAGGACACCACACATGTAGTGGTGTTCTTGAGAACTGAATTCCATGAGGCCTACAGCAAATTTACAGATGAACGGCACCTATTCACTGCAAGGATAGTCGAGCTTCAGGAAGAAACCCTCATGGCACTAGCGACGTGTAAGGATATGGAGAGGTGGTATGAGAAAGAACACCAAGCCGTGGAAAGGATCGACTATATCAACGTGATGCAACAAGGTCGAGATGTCAAAGAGCACGTCATCTGGGTGTTAGAGGAAAGAAACATCGACCGCATAAGGAAATCGGTTGAATATTGGGTTAAAATGGCTCAGGAATCTCATCGGAAAATCCAAGAGAAATGGGTCAAGTGCGAGAAAAGTTGGACCAATATTAACTGAGCAATAAGAGACATCAGCCTCCCCAAATTTGGCACACTTGATGACTTTGTCGACTTGTGTGACATAGTCAAATTGCATGTCGAACAAGACTCATCATGGGCCAAAGAAATAGCAAAGGTGACAGACATGGTGCCAGGACAGGTGTGGTAGTTCATGGATCACCCGATCAAATCTCGAGCTATGTTGCAACAGTTAAGTGCCAAAATAGTCAAGTATCAAGCACAAGCAGTAGATATAAGAGATATTATTTCGGCCCCAATGGAAAACATAGATTCTCATATGCTAACACATGCGAGGATCGCTTCATCAAGTGGTTGGAGAACGAGAAGAGTCATCCACTTAAGTGAGATCATGTGATGAATCTTAGAAAGATTGATAGAAGAAAGCACCATGTGGCGAGTTTTGTTTTACTTAGTTGCACTTTAATAGTTATTTTTAGATAATAGCATGTTATAAATAGGAGGATCGACCTATTAGAAGAAGGTCGATGGTTGTTGCAAAGACCTCATTTTTGGATTTTGTAAAGAACTATTTCGGAGCTACCTTAATTGAGAAGTCTTGTTTAGGACCAGAGACAAGTTTCTGTTTTTTTCATCAACGGTGTGTATGATTACATGTGGAGAAGAATTATTTTTGATTTCATCTCATGAATGGATGTTGTAACGAGTAGGAGCTTCTAAAACTATTGATAAGTTATCTGATGCAACGCTTTATAGTTCTTATCTTTATTGATGAAAAGTAAATCATTGTTTTATTATGTGATGGATTATTAGACTTAAGAGAATTATTTTTCGTGCCATCATTTATCGCATGAATGTTTTCTTTCTGATAAATTGTATCTCAGTCAATTAGGAATACTAGTAGGTTAATGTATTATTACTAGGCCTATGGTAGAGAATCATTGTTTGCATGCTAAAGTAAAAGGGTTATCCCAAGCTCAGCCTTCTCCAGTAATTAAGTTCCCCCACTTTGATTACCTGGTTGGTTTATACCGGCTTGTATCTTGTATCGGTCCCACCTATAAGAGAAAAATACAAAAAGAGAACATTTGAACTGAAGGAGAAGCCTTCACAAGAAAACATCAAGCCCATCGATTAATTGGTCGGATCGCAAGATCTGAAGAACTATTCAGCCATTAAACGTTGCAGATTCTAATTAGGCCTCGGTGGTGGGTTTGGTTCCTGTTGTTGAGTTAAAGGGATTTAGGACCCCTCAACAGGTACATCATGTCCTTCTTTATAAACTTCTCATTTTATTTCTATGGAAACATGAACAATGTGTGATTTTTCAACTACATTTTTGGAAGGGTCTTTATCTCCACCCTCATCTGAATTTCCAGTGGAAGACTTTATTTGTTCTTGACATTATTACAAGGTTTTCCTTTTGTCAAGGTACTCTTTTAAGAAACATTTAGTGATCCTGTATTTCTACCTATTGTATCTCACTCTCGTTTCTTATAGTGGTCATTGGTGTTGACCAATGCATCAATATCATCAGGGGTTGTTCCAGGTGAGACTTCAGGATGGTTTTGATTGTCTCTCCCTCCTTCTAGTTGAATAGACTTATTAAATGATGAGTTGTATCCAATTGTAAATGTGTGTGTTGAAAACAAATTATTAGGGTTGAAACCCTAAACTTCCTAAACTTCCTTTAAATTGAAATGGTCAAATTGAGTGGTGAATTAATCCAAATGAGAAATGTTCTTTATAGAATTTTCTCCAATTTACCACAGCAAAGGGATGAATCGATTTTTTTTTCTTTGAAGAAGTGCACCCAATATGTGTATTGTTTGCATACATCAATAGTGAAGATTTTGTTGGAAACATAGAATGGCAGTAGAGAGGTTTTCCCCTAAAATCCATAAAGTCTAATAAAATTAAAATCTTCCATAGTCTCAAAAAATCATTTCTCTAACATAAAGGATGCAACTTCTAGTGACAATCTGGACATGGCAGGACTGTGAAATAACTTTTTGAAACAGGAAAAGAAGGCATTTTGTACTTCATAAAAATTGTATGGAGCCTTGTGCTTCCATAACACTGGATACCAAAATGAAACTGGATGTTTTTTCAAGTCTATGTTCTTAGCTCTGTGAAAGTCCTCAAAAATATGGCAATAAACTATAGCATATACTAGATAAGAAGTCATGTAAAATTTTATGGTCTTCATGATACCTCCCAATTGGAAATAAACTTCATTTGAAATGATTCAGGCCCAATAAACTACATCATCGTTATGAATGGAATGATACATAATATATACAATATACTTTGGGAAAAATATTGTGGACTTGTGTCTATTTATTCTAGTGAAGAACCATGTAAATTATTTGTATGGGTATTTTAAAGAGCATACCTCAAGTTGTGTATAATTCAAATCACTAGTCAGACTTTTAAGAAAGATTTCCATGAGTTATTTTCCCCCATTGTTGGCCTTTAGAAAGTCATCATCTTCAAAATTCTTGAATGTCAAAGTTGGTTCAGGCAGTCCTAACATTCTTCTGAAAATTGAAGGTTCCAAAGAGATCGGTGACCTTCCCTGTATCTAGACGACTCTTCTCTCATTATTAAATTTATCGGTGCACCAAAGAATTAATTCTTTAAAGCTAGATACTTTTGGCATGCATCTGGATAACGCAATACTAGAGGTCCATAATGTGTTCAACTTCTTTTCCTCGAGTGGAAGAGATGGGTACCACTTGAAGGCTTACGACCACCAAAATTGGTGGTCTTCTCATCTCAAGGTATTCAATTCATACGAGTGATGGTTGATGTGGCGATGGGGAAATAAATATCATTGGGAAAGGTGATGCCATGTTGTGATAATGTAAAATAGCTTAAGTATGGGAGTGCAAAGTGAGTAACATGAAGGTCGTAAATGTAATATGTAAGATGTAGGGTTGAAAGTTAGGGATCGAAAAGTGGAGATGAGGGAAGGACTCCTACATCTGTAATCAACAAATTCAGTTAAGTATCGAAAGAGTTTCATTGCGAGTGATGTGGAAGTGGGGAGGGCCTTTTTGGAGGTTGTTGGTTTGCAGGTTGCGGGACATGGGTATTGCAAGATGAGGGATGGATTAGTCTTCTGCAGTAGGACTCCTACAAATAAATAAATGGCTAATTGTTGGAGTTGTAGATTGATGAAAAAGAAATTAAGTATGGGACTTCCAGGCTTGTGGACCTAGTGGTAGTCTTCTCACAACCCGCATTTTCAGAAAAACGACCAAGTATAGGATATACAAGAAAAACAAAAAAATACTAATTATATACCAAAGCACATAAACACTTATCAACAAATGTGGATCAACATTCAGCTCCAACTATGGGAAAGTAAGCCCCTACAGGGTTGCTGAGAATCTAGAGGACCGTATACATTAGGCAAATGGAGTCAGAAAGAAAAAAAATTGAGGGGAAGAAAAAGAAAATAGAAAGAGGAAACAATAAAGACTAAGGATGTATAGAGGGGTGAAAATGAAGGACCATGTACAAGTTGAGAATTGAGGACTAAATAAAGAAGTGTTTGAGGTATTTCCCATTTACGGGCAATTCTTGAATAGTTCCTTTTATGTCTTTCAACAAAAAGGAGTTGAAACCAATAACCTTTTCAATCTGATATGGACCAATCCAAAGAGCTTCAAAATTTGTATGAAAATGTGGCTTTTCCTTTGTTTTATTCTCTAATATAACGAATTGATATTTTTGAAAATATCTTGCGGTGGAACTTTGATAAAAATGTGTTTTGATTGCTTGTAGTCTCTCGCTCATGGTTATTATTGTGCGTACTCTATATTCTTCTAACTACATGAGGTCATGATATCGTTCTTGAAAAGGTCAAATTTCTTCCATGTCTTCATTGTTTGTGGAAATGGCCAATAAATTCAGTTCCAAATGTAATGGAATCCTTGCTTCCTTTCCATATACCAAGGTATAAGGTGAATGTCCAATACTTTCCTTTGGAGTGAGAGGGATTTCCCAAAGTGCAAAAGTCAATTTCTTGTGCCAATTTGTATGGTTTGTTGCAATTGTCACTACAAGGAGAACACCTTCTTGCAAAGATTTTTATGGAACCTCCCCGGATAATTCTTCCCTTAGTTGTTTATAATGGAGGTTGTTAGTGGAGGCAAGTAGCCGAAGGTTTTTTCAGAGGTTTTTTTATGTGCACCTTTATGGAATGTATGCATCGGCGTGCATCTAAAAACTACCACACCAATGCTTAAATATTTAAACGCCCTGATATTATTCATTGTGGAGGCAGGTCGCGGGAGGTTTTGTGGAGGTTTTTTTAATCGGTGCACCTTTAATAAATCAACGCACCAGAACATTCCTGAACAATGATTCCCTTATGCATCCATGTTCTCGTAGCACCATCATACTTTATAATAAAATTACATGCACCGAATAAATCGCACCAATGTCATTGAACAACACACACCGGTGAACCTATCTGTCTAAGGGAACACCAAGGTAAGGTAAACAAAAATATTACCAAACTAATTTTCATTGTTACAGTGCAATATGTTCTTTCAAACTCTCAAGCAAGAACTGGTGCTCACCTTTTTTCCTAAGATTCCCCATTTCTAGTGCTCTACACCAACTTGGATAGCTCCATTGTTGGATTCCACACATTTCCAAATTTTGGAAATTACCACAAATTTTAATTTCCTCTCAACGGTGTAACCATGACTCCTCGATATAGAACAGAGCAAGTAAATTATTTATTACCTTCCTATTTTCATTTTCATCCAATCAAAATTACAATTTAGCTTGAAATTGGGCTTTTTTTTCATTTTTTTCTTTCAATTTTGTGCGGTGCGCCTAAACGTTTTGGCTCGCCCTGAAGTGATGCTGATGTTAAATCTGGTGCATCTATATATGTCCACACCATTTTCATTCAAGGTAGTGCACCAAAATTACCAAAAAAACCAAAAAATTACCAAAAAACAAAGCGGTGTGTCCTTCAGAATGCCCTGACACTGACGAAGACTAGGCTTATACCCACATCAATGCATTACACTTCATTAACCGCACCACCATTTTAATTATATACAAAATTTAACCTAGCAGTGCACCAAGTTTAATCAATCACCCTGGGGCGTACCCGAAACATAATGCTACAATGAGCACCTCCTCCAGTGTGTCTATATATGTCCACTTCGGCATCGTTCAAGCTAGTGCACTACAATAAATTAAAAAAAAAACGAAGTGTTGTGTTCTTCAAAACGTCTCGACATTGGTGCAAAACAAGCTTATAATCACATCGGTGTGTTACACTTCATTAATTGCATCGATATCTCAATGATTTATAAAATTTAACCTAGCGGTGCACCAAGTTTAATCAATCGCCCTGATGCATACCTAAAACATAATGGCATGGAGAGTCAATGTGTAAACACATCACCATACTTTATAATAAAATTATATGCACTGAATAAATCACACTGATGTTGTTTCATTTTACGCCCCTGTGTGCCTAAATTTCCCAAAGCACACCAAAGTAAGGAAAATAAAATAAAAAATTACCAAACTTATTTTCATTTTTACAGTGCATATTGTTCTTCCAAACTCTCAAGCAAGCATCGATGCTCACCTTTCTTCCTAAGATGCCATGTTTTTGGTGCTCTACACCGACTTGAATATCTTTGTTGGTGGATTCCACACATTTCAAAATTTTGGAAATTACCACAAATTTTCATTTCATATCAACGGTACAACCATGCCTCCTCGGGAAAAACGAGACCAGGTAAATTATTTATTACCTTCCTATTTGTATTTTCATTCAAAATTACAATTTCGTTTGAAATTTGTAAATTTTTCTAAAAAAAAAAAATCAATTTTGCATGGTACACCTAAACGGTTTGTCTCACCACGAAACGGTGTTTACTGTCTTAAACACACAGTGAACACCACCTTTGATGCGCAACATAAATGTGCGCACTAGTGTGGTTCACTTAAGTGCATCATGATCAATTATTAGAAACAAAGCGATGTGTCCTTCGGAACGCCCCGAAACCAGGGCACAATGGGATTCTTCCTGCATCGACATAGTTCACTTCATTAACCACACTACTATCTCAAAAATAAATAAAATGTAACCTAGTCATGCACCAATTCTAACCAACAATTTCATGGTGTACCTAACAAATAATACCCCGGTGCATCAATGTTCAAACGCACCACCATACTTTATAAAAAACATACATGCACCGAATAAATCACTCTGTTGTTGATTAACATTACACACCACTATACTTCACTCAACTAACAACACTGCTAACATAACAATTTATAAAATTTAATGTAGTGGTGCAACCACTGTAGTCCAAAGCACCGGTGTTATATACAGAAATGCACCAAGACATATATTGCTCGATTTTTCATAGTGGGGTGTCTCATTGGATGCATCGTTCCCAATGATCTATCCTCTACAATGCAGTGCATACTTCAGAACTCCCCGAAACCGGTGCATAATGGGATTCTACCCGCACTGGCACATTTTACTTCATTAACCGTACTGTTGGCTCAACATTATATGAAAATTTAACCTAGCGATGCACAAATTTTAACCAGTTGCATCGATGTGAACCAAACACATAACACCTCACCACATCAATGCTCAAATGCACCGCCATACTTTATAAAAATCATACATGCACTGAATAAATCGCATATGTTTCATTTAACATTACCCATCGGTACACTTCACTTAAATAATGACACTACTAACATAACAATTTCTAAAATTTAACATATCAGTGCAACCATTGTAATCCAATGCATCAGTATTGTATAAAGAAATGCAGCAGAACATATATTTCCCAAATTTTCATAGTGGGGTGTCTCATTGGATGCCTCATTCCTGGTGCTCTATCCTTTACAATGCATCGATGTAAAAAATATCGGTGCTTCACTATCATGATGGTGTTGGTGAGTTAATAGTAACTTGTCGCACGGCTTCAACTAAAATAATGAATTTTAGCTTAGTGTTTCCCATCATTCCATCAAACGCACCACTCTCATAAAGACAACATCATCGATAGATAGCATGTCGATGCTCTAGTAGACATGGCGTACCAGTGCAGTCAGTTTAACAAAGGGCACCGTGGATTTGTACACTATAAATTTTAGCGTTGCAGTGTGTATTTGTTAACGAGATGAACCGATAATGATAAAATTACTTCGTCGGTGCAGATAGTCCTATGGGACGCATCGCCTAATGGTGTTGTTGTTTTGAGATAATGCACCGACCACGTGGCGTATGAACTATTGGGGGCGCACCGATTTATTTTAAAGATTTCTTTGCAAAAAAAAATGGATTTTTTTAAATACATGTCACTTATATATGTTTTGTTTTATAATTTCAATTTATTTTATCTTTATATATGTGCCTAACAATATTTTTATGTGAATCAGAGATGACGACGATGAGATCAAGAGGAGGCGGGGTGGCGATAGGCTGAGACATATTCTTTTGTGTGAGAGTGGGAGGTCAGGGAGAGGGATAGGGAGGCTTACCCTCACCCTATTTCATAGCATACACATGACGTTTTGTTGGATATTGACCTCCTAAAGTTTTATCTAAAGGGAAGATCCCTTAGGGGGAAATATGTTGAAATATTGTAACTACAAAGAGTATTCTATTTTATTATTGATGTATTATTCATTAGATCAATCCCCTTTTGTGGATTGATCATGTCGGGCATTGTAAATGACCAAACCCCCTTTTGTGGATTGGTCAAACCCTAATTGTAACATGCTAAATGAGAAGTAGGGCCCCAGAATGTATTAAAGTGGTTATAACCACCCAGAAGGAGAAGTCGACCCTGCCAGTGAAAAGACACCTCAGTTTAGCACCTGCCAAATTGTATAAATAAGAGAGGCCAGTGCCTCATTTGTTCACTCACTCACTTGTTCATCAGAGTGAAAGTTGGAGCTACAGTTGGAGAAGAAGGAAGAGAGAGAGAGGAGCATTCTTGGGAGAGGACGTTCTGTATTATTTGAGTTATCTCTTGTCATTGTATTGGCTATCTATAT
Organism: Picea sitchensis; assembly: GCA_010110895.2. Taxonomy (NCBI): domain Eukaryota; kingdom Viridiplantae; phylum Streptophyta; class Pinopsida; order Pinales; family Pinaceae; genus Picea; species Picea sitchensis. Next base: position 1,017 of record SNQJ01S0202388.1, on the reverse strand, counting down.
TAAGGAAGTTTTTGTTGGGTTTTCTCCCCCGTGAGGGTTTCCCAGGATAAATGATGTGTCTCTTGTGATTGTGTATTTCTCAGTGATCCTATCTATGTTATGGTTATCTAGTGAATTGAAAAGAAACCTAATATTAGCTTAAACCTTAACATGGTATCAGAGCTAAGCTGAAGAGAGCATATTTCACAAGAAGAAGAAAAACGTCATTGTTGTCGTAAATGAAAATTAGGGATTTTTGTTGAAGAAGATTTTCAGCCTCAAAACCATCTAGAAAAGTGCACCCTAACCCAAGGAATTTTTTGGCACCTTCAGCGCACCTTTTCAGTGGGTAGATCTCCTGGAAAGTGAAACCCTAGTTTTCACAAAGTACCAGAAAACCAAAAGTACCAAAAAACCAGAAGCACCAGTCTAGAAATCCATTGGTCAAGTTTGACGGGGTAAAATTTGGATTTTCAGAAATCTGACTGCACCAGCTTACTCACCTCAACTCAGCGCATCTATCCCCTGGATCAGAATTTCAAATTTTGAAGTTTGAAAAATTAGGGTTTCCTCACAAAACCCTAAGTTGCAGTTGCAGTCTCAGAACCAATTGCAGTATCAATTGCAATTGCAGTACTAGTTGAAGTATCAGTCGTAGTACTAGTTGCAGTCACCCTTGAAGTTTTTAAGAGTTGGTGATCATAGTCATTGCTACCAGATGGTGCCACTGCCTACAAATGATATCAGAGGTATGTACTCACATATGTTTAAATTGTTAAGATTTAAAGGGTATTTGTAGGAGAAGGGATCTCTTTCCATAGATCTAGAATGATATCAAGATCGAGCACATTCAAAGGAATGATGCAACCCAAGTGTGATTATTCAGATATGCATCTATTTGTTATGACATTATTTTGATCAGTGTTTCATGTTGTAGCTATGACCATCATACTAACCTTTGATCAAAATTAAAGATCACGGAGTTTATTCTCTAACCCAACCTTCTGTCAAGATAGCATATTGTCTTAGTACAAGAAG
>SNQJ01S0202386.1:0-15639 GCA_010110895.2 Picea sitchensis | reverse complement strand
ATCCTCTGGTTAGATCTTGTTTTATTATTTTTTAGGGTTCCTCTTGTTTCTTATTGAGAAGCCTTTTATTGCTTTCTCGAGGATCCCTGGGCGAAGCATCTCGAGGTTTTATTCGTAGGCTTTTATCTTTTACCAGCTTGCTTTTACCTTCTGGGCCTTTAGCCCCTTCTTCCCACTAGATAAGATGCAATCCCAAAATAGGTCAACCCAGTGCTCAGACAAGTGGAATGGGATAGGTGAGCAGGAAACAAGATGAAAAGGTGAAGCTGTGAAGGGAGCAGACGATGGCTTTTCAGAGACAACCCCAGTGGCTAACCAAAACCAATAGACATAGGCTTACTAGGACATCCTGTCAATCCCCAAAACATGGTCAAGTGGGCAAGTGTTAGGTCCAAGCAATTGTTAGAAATAAAAGAAATCGGATGCATACATTCAATGGTTTTGATGATCAAAGTGACACATACCATGATACATGAACTAATTACCTCATGAAGCAAGAACCCTCTCTGACACAGGACCAAGCTGATGGTGGTGGAGGCTGCTGACAGGATAAAGATGCTGGAAGAGAGAAAAGTTGGGCCCTCCAGGGCCATGCTGAAGTCAATCTTGCTATCGATACTCCATGTCTAGGACCTGTGGGCCTCGAGACATGATCTCCTAGTTATCCCTGAAAGTGGGGGATAACAGAACCTATCTACAACCTCATCAACCTTTGTTGTTGATGCCTGCTACCTTCTTCCTCTTCCCCTCCAGTGTGGACACTGTGAAGCATAGTGCCCAAAATCATGACACTCAAAACATCTAATCTTACTAAGATCCTTCTTTCATCTCAACTCTGGAGATGCTTCCCTCTCAGCAGAAGTCCTTCTCCCTAATGGACCTCTTCTGTTTGGAGAACCCCTTATGCCCTTCCTAGTGCGAGCTACAAGGGCCCGGTTCTCATCACTGCTACTCTTTACCACACCATCCATATCCCTGGATACTAACCGGGTCTCCTCCTAGATGCAATCTGTCCATAGTCTGACAAAGTCTGGAAACTTGTCTCGTGCACAGATCCCCTGCACAAATGGTTCCTAAGACCTGGGAAGACCTCTCAATGCTACATTCACCAACTCAACATTCTCCACCTTATCATCGATGGACACAAGTTGATCATGGATCTAAGTAATCTTCATAAGGTAGCTCATGACTGTGTCCTCACTAGACATCCTGGCAACCTGAAGTTGGTGCTTCAAATGCAACTTCCGGCCAGTATTTCCATTATGATATAGACCTACCAAAGCATGATACATGTCCTTAACAGATGTCTTCTCAGCAATGTGAGGAACCAAGTGATCCTTCACGGACTCAAGCAACACTCGTTGGGCCTTCACTTCTTTCTTCTTGTGAGCTATCAACTCTTGTGGATCAGTAGGGGCTGCAACCACACTCTCAACATATTCTTTGAGGTCATTTTCTTCCAATATAAGGGGAACCCTTGCCTTCCAAGCCTGAAAGTTGGTTGCCCCTTCTATCCTCAAGCTTCAATGTTTTCACCATGGTGACCTGCCCGAAACAAGAAAAAGAACCAGTGCAAGAACAACACTCCTCCACTGTTGTATCCAACAATTTGTCTCAAGATACCTTCTCTTCAGATCCCAAGCTCTGATACCATGTCAATTTTCACATGCACTCTATGTGACCAATTTTCAAATCTAAAAATTGCTACCTAGTGAGCTAACAATAGCACCCTAGCTGTTATCACTGAACAATTTCACACTGAAAATTATGACTGAAAAATTATATGCAACGGAAACACAAAAGAACAGAGGGGAATCACCAACACAACTAAGACATAAATTTTTGTTCTGTAATCTTTATTAAATTCAGAAAATCTGAGGGCAAAACCAGCCCTCCTGGTCAACACACTTTGACCCAAAACTAGGATAACCTTGCCCAACAAAATACTAGCAAAAATCCTAAGAACAACCCTGTCCTCCCAACAGAAAATCAGCAAAATACAACTCAACAAAAATTACCTGGAAAATCACTTTTGACAAATCTACTCAGTTGTTGCTACTGTATGGCCTGCTGACGTCAACCTATACGACCCTGTTATACCTTCCCAGAATCTCACATGTGCGGCCTGTGTCACCCTCCACACGTGCAGCGTGTCACCCTCCACACGTCCAGCTGTCTTTTTTTGTCCCTAGGCCTGCTCACACATGGTTGTATGCATTGTACGGCCTATCCATATGGCTTGTTGCTCACACGTGTGGGTTGTCTCTCACACGTGCAACTCCCTTCTCACACGTGTGAGCTCGCTACCCCTTCTTATGCCTGCAACTCTTCCTCCTTCACACATGTGACCTCACACATGTGCCTTCTTGGCTGAGAAAGAAGCCTTCCTTGGCTGAAAACTGAAACAGAAAAATCACCCCAAACCCTAGGCCAGATTTGTCACAATTGCAGATTTCTCCTTGCTGAAATTTCCAAGCTCCGGGCACAAGTGCACCTAACTTATGTTCTCTCCATCTTGCATGATAATCAATTGTCACAATGACATCTCTCCTTTATATAGGAGTCCAATGAGTGAGTTTAGGAGCCCTTCCTAAACTCAACAATTAATTAGAATATTTTATTCTCCTCTTGTGGGTGTGGAACCCCACCACAAGCCCATAAAGCCCATCACCTTGCCCATGAGGCCCTAGCCTCATTTCTAGGCTGATTTTGACAAAACGAAAGGCTAAACTGGTGCCAACGAAATTTCCCACAAGCCTAGCACCTTGGCTTCTAGTGGGAATGCCTTTTGAAGCTACAAAATCAACAAGCACTTTGTTATGTCCCCTTCTCTTATGATGTACCTATGGTGGAATGATTCATGTTTCCTTTGTGGGATTTTTCTAAGTGATATAACTTAATGATGTAACATTTGCTAGACATCACCTAGGGGGAAATGAGTTTAATGATGTTAGTACCCTCATTGATGTGTTATTTCCTAAGTTTGAGTTAGAGGAGAGGGTACTACATATGATTTGAGTGATCTAACCTTTTTCCTAATGTTGGATAATGACTTTTGAAGTAAGAATCCCTTGATAGTGGTGCACCTTAGGTTGGGCTTTATGTTTTGTTGTTATCGTGGTGGGGTTTTGCTAAGGAGAACATATTTTATTTACATGGTACAACATTTTATTAGAGTGCACCCCTCATTGGCACACATGTTCATGGTGATTTAATTTGTTGGTGACATGGTGACTAATTGGAGGGGGACTATGGTTACAATTGAGCATTAAACTTTGTGCACACATGTTGAAGTTTATTTAATTGTTCAATGGTTAAATTAATCTAATTTATCCAAATTAAGGTTAACATCTTGGGAACCCTACTTTATTGACTTCCTTTTCATAGTTGAAGGGGTTAGTTGGAGATGGTTATGGAGGCTTTTTATTGGGAGGCATGTGGCATACTTGGAGGGACACATTGTTTTTTTCCTTTTTTCCGAGGAAATCTACTCACGCAAAACCCTCTGAATACTTCCCCATGATCCATGGATGGTAAGAGGGGTAAACCGTCGGCCATGATTACGGGGCCTCGCCCCGAGGGAATCAAGAGAGTCGAACTTGTGACCAACAACAAGCATGATAGACTCACATTTGGCTCTAGACCAATTGAGCTAACCCTCGATGCTTATCTGGAGGGCCACATGTGTGGCACATTACATGCATTTACTCGGTCATATTACTATATTTGGGCATATCCTTGGAGGGCGAATTTGTGGAGACACTTCTTGATATTCTGGGAAGTATACATTTATTTATTTCATGGAGTTTGGGCATGGTTGAAACCCTAATTCGTCCTTATCTCCCTAGATTTGTTTTGTTCGAGGTTGTCCACTTACTCTTTTGGGGTTTGACTACTTCATCTTGCACATTCATCCATGGAGTTCGTTTCCTTGGGATTTGCACATGTGGATTGGTTGCATGCATCTTGTGGAGCACTTTCTATTTTTGGAGGTTGATCATTTATTCCAATCTATGCACTTTGAATTGGGTTTTGCTATCAATATTATTGTGTAGATATTTAACTTGCTGACAAATTAGAAGTTTACTGCTAAATCGATTTGTCAATGCATGCATAATGTGATGAGGGCAACCACGGAATCAACATTTTCTTATGAGGAGCAACAATTTTACTTAAAATTTTCAATGAAAAATCTACCATTGTACAAGTGTCCTAACTAAATGTTGTGATTTTCCATATGAAAGTCCATTTATCAAGAGCTGAATGCCTTTGGCAGAACTAACTTCAAGAGCTTTGATAGAGAACGGGAGTCGCACCTTTGGACCCGTTTGACCAAAAACAGCATTATCTGCTGCAATTGTCAAATCACAAACCATGTGCAAAACATGCCCACCGCCAACTGCATATCCAGCTACCTATATATACAACCAGAAGCAAATAAATTTATTTGATTAATCAACTTAACTAACAATGAATCTAAATCTTATAAGAAAGTGTTGTTCCCAAACAAGCCCAACATGTCTTTAGTTGTAAAACTATTAACTACTTACAACAATATTAACAATTAGTTACTCTTTGTTAAGAGCCATGACCACTGATCATGACTTTTCACCAAAAGACATGAATTCAATATAAGTACTTGGCCTTATTCTTTGCACCAATCATCGAATTAATCTCTTATATATTATTTTCTTTCAAGATATTTATGTTTATTTCTCAGACAGGTGCCTTTCAAATTTGAATATGGCCTTAAGACCAGTTGTGGTCATTTTGGACTGCAATAGAAACAAAGATATGAGAAATGCATATACCATCGCAATCACTGGTTTTGGAAGGCGTCGGATCTGTACCTGCAAAAGATAAAATGACAAACTTGAAAGTCAAATTATTAGTTTTATCATTATCCATTTCAATGCATGTAATAATATTGACTCAAATATTAAAAGACTTTGTGATAGCCTATGGGTTTTATAAGGATACACCTTGTTTGCATGTAATTTTTCACATATGAAGAAAATTATAAACATTTTGTGTCTCCAAGTTGCTGATTTCAAATGTAAAGCAAACATAATTTAGAATACAGTAGAGAGCTTTGTGTTATTCCAAGAAAAGACAAGAAGTCGCTGTATAAATTCTCAAAGCTCAAAATACGAAATTTTAAATGGCAATAAGACGTTGGAAATAAAATGATTAAATGCTTTGCATACGGTAACCATAGAGACTGTAGACAGAATGCAAGCCTTGATTTTTGTATCTCCTCAGCTACACCATGTAATCCTTCATGATGTTGAAAATTCACAATGTAATTTATGTATATTTTCTTCAGAGAAAAAGCATAAATGCAGTGAACATTAGAAGATAAATTACTGCTATACACATTAGATGGTAGGTTGGATTTCATAATGATATTTTTGAGGTGGAAGTACTCAACTTCTAAACTTGAGATAAACAGATTGGAGTGTGTGCTTCAAAAGAGTGAAAGGTTTGTAGAAATCGATGAAATATAATTTGAAGCTACCCCCTCTTCATCTCCAGCTTGTCTCCACCTCCAAGATAGCACTTTTCAACTTATCCATAATGTCTGTTTGCACCTTTGCCAACTGGACAGGTTCATGCAGTTTCTAATCTAGTACATGTTTACAGATTTGATAATAAAAAAATGAAGAAATGCTATATATTACTTCATAGATCAAATAAGTACATCATGGAACATGACCCTTCATGGTGCGTACAGATTTGATATTTATCCTAAGATAAATCTAATAACAGCCAAGTTGTCAAGCTTACAAATTTGTACCTGAAGAGAACATTTAATTTCCCTTTTTAGGTCGTAATTTATGTCAGGACTCAGAACAGTAAATTCTTACCCTTGGTATCCTCCCATCTCTCTATATGAAAAGTACGAAAAAACTCACAAATCAAGCTATATACTAGAAATCCAGCAATATTAAACAATATATCAATTGCTTTTCTATTTAGATCTCGGGCTTTTCATACCTGCAGATCCAAAACATTAAGACGCCCGGTGCTATCATGATCAGAATACCCTTGGGATCCTCGCAGTGATTGATCCCCACCACTGCAAAATGCCTTGTTACCCTGCAATCAAAGGGAGGACAAGTTCTCTAATCATTCATGAAAACTAATAACCTCATGAACTTAAAAGGTAAGATGAAATCAACATAATGGATTCATAAGAAAATGTATGGCTTTCTGTGCATTAACAGGGAAGAGTCAGTATCACGTTGTGGAAAAGGACATGGACTTTGACATGCCTATAACAAGAATATCTTTTTTTTAAATGTCATCTAGGAAATTTGAAGGTTAATGCAAAACGTTCTCTCTCTCTACATCTTCCTTTCTCTAGCTTGAACATCCACACACAAGAGCAAACACGTCTGAATCAATATAAGATGTTTAAAATTTAAATAACTGGATAAATGTGAAAAATGTCCTCAACAAAAATAGGGTAGATTTATAGGTAGGAAATGGACTTGATCCTAGCCAAATACAATTAGGAAGACAAAGTAGAAATGAAAAAAATACATGAAAGAGACATCTAATTTGCATCTACCACAAATGGGAGCCATGAAGATATTTCTTTGCTAATTGAGGAGAATCTGTATCTAAAACTACCTATTACCAGTCCATAAGCTCCATGAAAAGATTCCTAGAAGGTTGGTTATGCTCCCTTAAAATAAAAGACCTGATCTTTTGCAAGGAATGGCTTCCCGTAAGCCATCTTTCCATCAAGAATATTAAAGTATTGGTACCTAGAATATCACAACAACCTGTCACCCAGTCCCTACATGGAAACAATCTTAACTCACATTTACACAGCGCATTCTCTTAATCTGCAATTATACAGATGTTTAAAGATATAATATAATAGAACATAAATTTCTAAAGAAATTTCCAATCACTTTTTCAATAATAGTAGTAACCTACATATAATTATATCAAAGTGACCGAACTGAAACCAGAATACCCAAAATCACGAGCCAAACCAAAATCAGACGAAAAAATGGCTTTAAGGCCCAGTGGACTAAAAAATACATAGGCTCTATTATCCCCATTTTGTGGATAACTAAGGAGATTATGTCTCGAGGCCCTCAGGTTGCAGATATGGAGTGTTGAGAGACTACATGACTAGTAGTATCCTTTTGCACAGATGAAGACCCTTCTCACCACCACAGAGGTCGCAGATTTTCAGATGGCATCCACCACACCAGCTGGCTTCCGGAAGGAAATGGGCCTTGCTCCATGAGGTAGAAGTCGGGTATTATGGTGAGTGTCATTTCAATATTTGAGGAATTTTAGTATGTTGTATCCTAGACTACTTTAGATTTCATGATATATGCTTGGACATTATGCCTTTTGCCCTGCTTCACCTTGGTGGTTGACATTGTGCCCTAGTAAGTGGTCTTCCTTGGGGATGGGTTTGCTACTAGGAACTCCCTTGAAGAGCCATCATACCGTTCCCGACCATACTTACCACTTTCCATCACTATTTTCCCCCATTTCCTTATCCCTTGGGTTCTTAGGGTATATTGACCCAAGAAGGGGTTGTCCCTCATTCTATGGGAAGAAGGGGTTGAAGGCCCAGAGGGATTGATGTTGGGAAAAAGATAAAAGCCTATGTATTAACCTTCTAGATGCTTCGCCCAGGGATTCCCCCTAGAAAGCAATGAAATGCTTATCTATAAGAAAAGGTGGACCCACAAGAAATAATGATTAAGATGCTTAAAGGGTTAGTTGGAGGATAGGAGGTCTCATCACGAGTCGGCCTATCATGTTCATGGATATTTAGTGGTATGACATTACCATCATCTGGTCACCAAGCCAGATCATGTTCATGATATTTAGTGGTATGACACTCATCATCCGGGTCACCAAGCCGGTAATGGCTCTTAGTAGCATGGTTGAGAGAAAGGGGTCTCATCAATGCAGCCTCTCTCATTTCCACTAGGTATTTGTGAGTGACATTGTCATTATCTAGACACCATGCTAGGGCAATGGCCTTCAACTCAACCTCCCAAAATAAGGAAAAGAAGAAAACAAAGAATGGAAAAACTATGGGCTTGGAAACATTGCATTTCTCGTGTAAACGGCTGTGCCACACACCCCTCTTACAAAGGCACCCATGAATGAGACACTACAACCCTGCAGCGTCATGAACCCCATGCCCATTGAGTCTTGACCCAAACCACTTCACCCACTTTACATGGCTTAGAGAGGGGATCTTTGGAAACTCTCTCCTTGACCTAGGGCAAGATCTACCCAATAGGACACCCTATCAACCCTCCCATATTCAAGCTTGACAAGTCCGTGATAATGTCTTTGAGCACTTAATTGTTTGATAATGACAATCTTGATGCACATGCTTAGGTGGCTCATTTAATGATATGATTTACTTATCATGATGCTAAGACGACCCTATTAATCCCCATTCCGGCCCCAGTCCCCTAACCAAATGCCAATTCCTATCCTGTTCCAGTTTGAATCCCACGGGTTGGATGTCAAGGGTCCGCATGCCAAATGAGAGAGATGACAATACACCTTGGAGGCCTAGAAGATGACTTGGACGACATAACCTAGCCCCCACATGCCAAACGTTTTTCCTAGGAGAGGCAAAACGTCACCTTGAGAGGCATGACATCACAAAGGGGGGTTAGGGTTTGGTGGTGTGCTTGATATGCATTGGCACTTGGACGTTTTTGAGGAGAATTGGGCTTTGACCATGAAGGAAGTAACTTGGATGCTTGACATGTGGCTTTGGCAAGCCTAGCCACCCTCCTACACCAGCGACTTGCTCCTAGTGCCAAAACGCCCCCTAAAAGGGTGACGTCTTTCTAATTTAGGGTTTACTTTTGTGTAAAAGCAAATTTTAAGTGAATTGTTTAATATTATTTTGTAAAAGGGGCAAGATTAGGGTTGTTGACCCCTAATCTTGTGGTTTACCCTAAGTTATGTGGACAAACTATCTTAGTAAGATTTTGTATAAATAAGAGATCATAAGATCTCATTTTAACATAACTCTCCATTGTGAGAGGCTCTTGGACTGAAATTTTCGCTAGCTATGGGCATTCTCTCTCTCTCTTTGCACTTGTCTTAGTTTTTCTTGGCTATTGGTGGAAAAGTGATGCGCTAGGCTTGGAATCTCTTTCTCTTATATGTGGATGGTCTAAATATTGGACATAAGGGTTTGTTCAATGCTTCTTATGAATTTGGTAAGAGAAATCTGCATTTATTGTCTAGTTATCTTGCTTTAAATTCTATAATTTGTCATGTCAAACCCTTGGGAGAAGTATAAGGGCATACTGTTGAGATTTGGGTACCTTGGAAAGTGGTCCCCTTGTGTTTGTGAGTCTCTAAACACAAAGGGGGAGACTCTTACCCTCATTACTTTACTTTATGTTCTAATTTCACTTTGACTTAGGAGTTTAAGTCAAAAGTGAAATATGTCACTTAAGTCATTAAAGTGACAATTAATTCACTTTGTGGGTGAGTTAAAGGACATGAGGCAAACTAAGGAAAGTGGGTTTCCTAAGTGAGATTTTAGGATTAAATCTCACCCATTGATTAGACATGGCTAGATTGGATCTAGTCATGTCTAGATTAAGGTTTGGCCAAAGAGAGGCTAAAGGAGGGAATAGGGCAAAGATGAGACTCATTCTTCACTTGAGAGATTTGAGAAAACAGGAGGAGGAGAAGAGCTCTTGGGAGCATATCTTGAGGAGAGGAGGGTGCACAAGGTAGAGGGCACTTGCTACTTGAGGGAGGAAGGTGCATAGCATGGAGGAAGGTGCTTCCATGGAGTTGGAGGCACTCACATGAGGAGAGGTGCATTCCTTGCTTGAGGGCGCACTTGGAGGAGGAGAGGCGCAAAGCTTCAAGGAGGGTGCACCATGTTCATGAGAGGATTCATGGAGGAAGTGGGGCGCACTACTTGAGGGGAGGCCTTATTGAGAAGCTAAGGGCGCACACCCATAGAGGGAGGTCTTGCTAGAGGAGGGGCGCACTAAGGCTAGGTGCACACCAAGCCAAGGAGGAGGGCGCCAAGTTCAAGGCAAGAGGTAAGGGCTTCACAAGGTTCAAGTGGGCAAAGGCGAAGGCAAAGGCATCTCAAGGGAAAAGGCAAAGGCACAAGGAAAGAGGGTCAAGGGTTAGCAAAGGAAGAGGGATGCACCAAGGCAAAGGGTGCCTAGCTTCAAGGGGCTAGAAGGAACATCTTCATGGGACTCCAAAGCATCCTAGAAGGGTTGCTATTGTACCAGCTTCACTTGTATATGTTTTCCTTGTTGTACAGTTTGTTTTGAGGCCTTCTATATACATCTACTCCAAACTGGTTTTCCCCATGGGGGTTTTTCCAGGGTCATGTTGACCAAAAACTGATGTGTCAATTTCATGCATGCTTAGAATTGTTAGATCAGCATTTTAGAGTTGTAAAGATCCGAGGAGTGTTATGTGTTTGAGTACTATTGCATGTGCTAACATTGGAATGTAAAAACACTTGCAACGGCACCTCAAATAACACTTAACCAATGAAAATTATCAGCAGAAAGTTACCTAATTGTTTTCTGTCCTAAAAGGCAGCAAATGACAGTTTTGGAAGATTAAACTTAGAGCTAAATTCTGGTCAAAGACAGATCAGATTTAGCAGCTTAATAGTACCTCAGTTCTCTTCACATACACCCTCCCCAAGGTATTATCATTTACTTGTTTTGAAGGGGATTATTATGCACAAGTTGCCTTGGAGAACTACAAAGGCGTACACCCTCCAAGGCATTTTTGTTTTGGTTTGTAAAACCCTAGGAATTACAAGGGCGTTGCAAGTCAAATCTTTTATCCAAGCTTAACTTTTGTAAGGTCTATTGTTGTTCAAGGTGTTTTTGCCAAGAGAACTACAAGGGCGTATACCCTCTTGGCATGACCCTAAGAAGTCTAGCTATACTTGGGAATTACAAGGGCGTACACCCCCAAGGCTCTTATGCAGATAAATAATAGAATTGGTAGAAAGCCGCTTCAAAGGAAAAAATCTGAATCCTAAAATATAAAGCGCCAATGAATCCCACAAAAGTGGAATCAAACTAACTGCTTCAGCTACCAATTGCCAAATTGTAGGAGTGTTGAACAATTGTCCAACACTAATGATCATCAGATCTAATGTCAACTGTAATATCCAATATATGATCACAGAAAACCCACCAGAGGATGCCATCTAGACAAACACCTAGCCTAATGGACTGTGGGACAATTAGGTGGCAACAAGCTGTTGCTCAAAGAGGCTAAAAAAGAAAAACTCCTATCACTCAAGGTCGAAGAGCTCCAGAAAGACATGAAAATATGTAGCTTCCCATTTATAAAATGAACGGCAAGTAGTCTTGGACCATATATCCTATAATCTGTGTCTAAATTTTGCCAATACAAATCAGTTTTAGCCTAGAAGCCCACAGGATAGCTTCTATTCCAAGAAGAGTAGAGAAACAAATTGCAACAACTGTGAAAGAACTAAAAACAAGATATAGGATAAGCATAACTTTTTACTCCAGGAATTTACCAACAAACTTCATTTGAACAAATCAATCCCACAACAACTCAGCCTAATAGAAGCTTTTAAGACATGGCTCACTGGATGAACGCCCTAGTGCTTGTAGACTTTGTTATTCACCATTTGAGCAAGTTGATTGGTGAATGGACAGGAGTACCTTGCATGATTGGTTGGCCATATTTCCGTTTAATCCATCAATAATGGATTAAAATTTTCTGGTGAATCAAGAAAGTCAATGCTATCTTTTGGTCTAGGAAATTACCTTCTCTGTGTAAGGCCTGTAAATGATGAAACAGTTTTTGCAGATGGTGAAAGACCCCCTTCCTTTAAGTGGTCAGACAATTTGAAGGGTGTAAAAGCTGTTCATATTTCAGGACTCTTTGACAAATTAAGTCATCACATAAAGAAGACATTTTATGGTCAAATTGTAGAGTCCCGCTTTAGCATGATTCATTGTGGCCTAAATATCCTGGGTACAAAGATTAAGTGGACAGAAAACATACATGTATGCAGATCTTAGTAAGCTTTTTCTAAAACAAAGGAGCAGTCCAATCAATGCTGGTGACTGGGGAAAGTTTTCCCACGAGACTAAAGGTGAACTGCACGATCTTGATATAAAGTTGGATTTTGGGGATGGAAAACACTTTGCTATTTTGAGGTTATCCCGTGGAGATATGGGACTTTAGGAGGCTGTCATTTATATACTATATGTACTTAAAAATGATACCGATATGTCACTTATTTGCTGTGCCTCTAAACAGAAATATTTCTCTCTGAGAAGAAGGAATGATAAATGGACTCCTGAATCATGCAACGTATCCTAAGTCCAGAATTTGTAGTTTAAATTGGATTCACCTCATACTGAAGCAGAAGGTTCGGAGAACAGCATTGTATCAGGATACCAATTAGCCACAGCAGCTGGTCCATTGTGTGATTGAAATTTGATGTGGGATCTGGCTTTTATTGTTAAGACTTGTATATTTTCTGTGAGAAGCAAATCTTCTGATGTTGGTGATCCTGTTGGGGGAGAATGGCAACAAGAATAGTATTCACTTCCCTGCCCAGTATGGGCCATTTTCAGGCCAGGTTATGACTCCTGTTGATGATCCATGTAGAAAGGCCTCACCTTGTAGAAACAATGTATTCTGTAAGTCAGCGCCCTGACAAAATATTTGAGGACCTGAAATATTGCAGACCAGATACAGATATGCAAACTGAAACAGAGTTGCTTCCTTGGTGTTGGGAGTGTTACCCCCCCATGCCTAGGGGTAACTAGAGGAGATCATATCTCATGGCCCACAATAAAGACAATGATCCCAACAATGATATTAATCAGCATGTCCACTCATCGCAGCACAGTAGCCACTCAGATGCCTCTCTCACTCTTGATCAGCGAAGCTCGTCACATCCAATCAGCATAGTCCTTGGGAGATGGTGGTCCAGTGTCATCATGAGGTACATTAGCCCTTGTTTCATATGAAGTGTCGTACTTAATATATTAGGCATGTGAATGAGGATCATTGGTTGAAGTTGGATAATGAATCATAAGCTCAAGAAGTTATGCCTGTTGCCTTGTTTCACCTTGGTGACCATCATTTGTACTCTAGTCCAGTGTTGTCACCCCCAAGGAAAACAGGTATTACTGAGAGGCTCTGACAAGGATAATGTTCTGTTTCCCCCCCATACTTAACATTTACCATCCTGGAGCCTGTCGCAATGTACTAAACTTCAGTAATGGGTCAGGGTTCATTTTCTCATGAGAAGAAGGGCTAGAATGCCAAGGTTGATGCAGCTGCTATAAAAAATGAAAGAAAGAAATGTGGGATAATGGCGATCTGTAAAAGCCAAAGGCCAACTTGAATGCTACCCCCTCTAATGGTAATCCCCCTTGTCATGATGCACTGAATGCACATGTATAACAGGACTTTATCCCAATAAAAATGAAAGAATAAGGCTTGAAACATGTAAAGTGGACTTGCAAAGTAATAAATGGGTATCAAGAGACAAGAAAAGGGGTTTGGAATGCAAAAATTACTGAGGAAAGGGTACCTCAAGTAGCAAGTGCTCCCTCTACAAAGGCGCTCATAGAAATGGACCAAATGATTCCATAGCCACGAAGTAAGCCCAATATGTTTCACTATCAAACTTACTCTTGAAGGGTTTCTTTTCTTTCCTGCATCTCCAAGGAAGTATCCCTGTACTTGGGACTTTTCTTTCCTGCACTCGTTGGCACACCTAATAGGGTCTTTTGATGGTCCTCCAATACCTAAACTTGCCAAATTGCGTAAAGTCTTGAGCTAATGTGAAGTTTGAAGGGGATACTTGATGTGAATTGTTGATGTGGCTTTTATGTCAAGCAACGGCTTACTTTATATGATCTAAGGACTCTTGTACCTTGTGAACATTGGTCTTGCTTGATTCCATAACTTTGATCGATCTGGATGCACCCGACATGGTCCTTTGAAGGATGTCCCATGCTTTAACCCAAGACGTTGTGCATCTATTGCAAGATATGGCACGTGTGATGCAAAGCGTTGAGTCACATGATGGCTTGACATACTCAGATATAGGCTCTCGCATCTTTTGGACCTTGGACGATGGATGGATGAGCTTTCGTTTTTGCAGATATGGCCATGATGGCACACAGATGGGCAGTGTTATCACCATTTTGTGGGATAACTAAGGAGATCATGTCTCGAGGCCATCAGGTTGCAGATATGGAGTGTCGAGAAACTACATGACCAACAATGTCCACTTACACAGATGGAGACCCTTCTCACCACCACAGAGGTCGAGATTTTCAGATGGCATCCACCACACCAACTGGCTTCCGAAAGGCACTGAGCCTTGCTCCATGAGGTACAAGTCAGGTATTATGGTGAGTGTCATTTCAATATTTAAGGCATTTTGAGTATGTTGTATCTTAAACTGCTTTAGATTTCATGACATATGCTTGGACATTACGCCTTTTGCCTCTTTTCACCTTGGTGGTTAACATTGTGCCCTAGTAAGTGGTCTCCCTTGGGAATGGGTTTGCTACTAGGAACTCTCTTGAAGAGCCATTGTACCATTCATAGCCATACTTACCACTTTCTATCACCTAAAATCCCCCAATTTCCTTGTCTCTTGCGATTTTAGGGTGTAATGACCCAAGAAGGGGTTGTCCCTCATTCCATGGGAAGAAGGGGCTGAAGGCCCAGAGGGATTGTTGTTGGTTAAAACGATAAAATCCCATATATAAACCTTCCAGATGCTTCGCCTAGGGATCCCCCGAGAAATCAATGAAACGCTTCTCTGTAAGAAAAGGGGGACCCACAAGAATAAATGATACTGAATACTTAGGGGGTTAGTTTGAGGATAGGAGGTCTCATCACGAGCCGGCCTATCATGATCATGGATATCTAGAGGCAAGACATTACCATCATCTGGCCACCAAGCCAGGGTAGTGGCTCTTAGTTACACAATTGAGAGAAAGGGGGTCTCATAACGAGCCATCCTTCTCATTTCCGCAAGGTATTTGTGAGTGACACTGTCATTATCTAGACACCACGCCAGGACAGTGGCCTTCAACTTGTTCCTTAAAACATGAAAGCAACAAAGAATGGCAAGAGGATGGGCTTGGAAAAAGTGTATTGCAAATGAAGGTGCCACACACCCTCTACAAAGGCACCCATGAATGAGATACTACAACTGTTGAAATATTGTAACTTCGAAGAATATTCTAATTATATTTGAGTTAGTATCTTATAGATCAAATCCCCTTTTGCGGATTCATCATGTCGGGTCTTGTATAAGATCAAATCCCCTTTTCTGGATTGGTCAAACCATATTTATATGGTGGTATTTGTAAAGTCGGCCCCTAGTGTTTATAAAGTGGTTTTAACCACTTCTAAAAGAAGTCGGCCCTACCATGTGAAGAGACATAACCCTAGCGCCTCCTCAACTAGTATTTGTTGAAATAATGTAACTGCAAAGAGTATTCTTATTATTATTGATATATTATTTATAAGATTAATCCCCATTGTGGATTAATCATGTCGGTAATTGTATTAGGACCAAATCCCCTTTTGCGGATTGGTCAACAGACA
>SNQJ01S0202385.1:0-16925 GCA_010110895.2 Picea sitchensis | reverse complement strand
TGTAGGTAAGTTTAATTAAATTAAAGTTTATTTAAATTTAATTTGTTTAAAGTGGGGCTGTGACTTGGCCACGGGAGGGAAAATTGTGGCCAAGTCGTGGGCATGCCCACGGCTTGGCCATAGGGCTGGTCCCTCGCGGCCAAGTCACAACCTATCATAAGTTATAAATATTATTTTACAGATTGTTGATTCTAGAATTCCTTATTGTAGTAACCACTTTGATTAATGCCTATTTCAATTTATTCTCCGTGTAAGACACCATTGACCTACCTGTGTAGATTTAGTTTTTCCTTGAAATCCATCTGATCAACATTTAATGTAATATGGTTGCCTTTGTAGTTATCCGCTGACTGAATTTCACTTTTTTTAGTCTCTAGAACAACCAAATTCAACACTCACTTTTGATATGTCTCCTCTTCAAAACCATAGACACTTATCATAGTAAACTGCTCAAAAAGGAACTGGTCTCTCACTCTAGTGTCCTTTTGCAATTGTAGTGATCCTTTGACTAAAGGAATAACTATAACGAATACTTCATTGTGGATAATAAAGTCTAATATAGACATAAAAGAGTGTACATACTGCAAAAAAATGTAATTGGTGAGATGTTCTCTTAGCATAGGCATCCACTCAATGGTTGAGAGAGAAACATGTTGGCTGGTCATTCACCATCCTAGACTTAAAATAACTTAGCTGTGAGTTGTTTTGATGGATTAGCATATGGATCAAGTGAGACTGGTACCTGAATGACCTAGTACCCCTAAAATCTAAAAATTGTTGGTACATTGTATTTGGTAAGAACTTGCAAAAGTCAAACTTTATGAAGAATTGATTCTCAGGGTGTGACAGGGCTACTATGAAACCCAAAAACAATGGTATCCAATATAAAACTATAATTGAGACTTAAGACTTTTCCAATTATGGCAACAACAATTTTGGACATAGGATAAAAAATGTACGAGTATGGGAGAGAAGTAATAGGCATAAAAGTTACTTGAATTAGATGAATCTTAATAAACTTATCGTTCTATATATGTGATATATTAACCCATTCACTTAAAGTATGTGATCCAAATCAGACCTTTGGTATAACTGGCTCTTATATCCTAAACACTAAGATATATTACGATAACATATTACGTTGTAATATGTTATGAAGAATCTGCATTAATATAGCACTCAACAAATAGAAACAAACTTTGAAACATAGGCAGTATATTCACTGAAGTCATTCCCTCAACCTCCAGAATAGATACACGAAAATATGTGATAGTAACTTTTCATTGATAGCAAAATTGATAAAAGACAAACCAATATTTCATGTCAAAGCCTCATTTGCAAAGCTAGAAGAAAGAACAATTTTAAATACATTTCACACTTTACTTTTACATTTTACAGTTTGTTTTCAATTTTAATATCTGTGCATATGTATAACATTTGTACATATGTTTTAATATCTATGCATATGTTATAATTAGGATAATATCTGTTTTCAATTTTAATATCAATGCATATGTTATATCATTGTAATATGTTATGAAGAATCTGCATTAATATATCACTCAATAAATAGAAATAAACATTGAAACACATGTAGTATATTCACTGTAGTCATTCCCTCAACCTCCAGAATAGATACACCGAAATATGTAACAGTCGCTTTGCATTGATAGAGAAACTGATAAAATACATCAATATTTCATGTCAATGTCTCATTTATAGAACGATAGGAAATAACAAATTTAAATACAAATGTATAACTCCACTGCCATGGACTGAGATACCAATTATGATTCCTCCAAAAGTCAAGCTAGCTTCTATTACCCTTTGGATAAGATACTAGTTCAAGATGGTGATCTATTACCCTTTGTATTTGCACAAGCATTGGAATCACATACAAGCGTAATACATGTGTTGATACTTAGTGCCATTTCTTTCTAGTGACATACCATGTAGTTAATAAGAGATAAGATTAATATCACAATATGTATTGATTATGGTAAATAGGTAACATGATATCACCCTGTTGAACCTTAATCTAAGTTGTTCTTGTATTACTGATATCATAGTAATGGAATGGTTCTATTCCCCTTGTATTACAGGTTAGCTATTTCCTTTATTTCTTATTTTATACTCCCCTTTGTAGTTAACAATCATGTTTTTTTCTTCATGACCTTATGTTCTAGCTCATTCAAAAACCTTTAATTGTAACTAGACAAATAGGCCACATGTTAGTAGTATCCCTATTCAATGGAATTAATTCCTTATAGTGATCATTGTTCTGGTACCAGGATGAGATTCACAGTATGGAATGTTATGGAATTAATGGGCATCAATATCACTGGCTACTACACAATGAGAGATTCAATCCAGTGTAATCAGTAATTCATAATCAGATACATTACTCATATCAGAAATCTATAATCATAGTTAGTTTTGTACTAATTTCCATATTCAAGTAATGGAAATCAATGGTAATAAGCTAAGATAATCCACAATCAATGATAATAAGCTAAGCTAACCCACAATCAATCATGAAGGTGAAGAAGAATCTATTTTCTCAAAGAGGGGGAAAAAACACAAAATTATTCCATAGATCTAACATTCAATGAAGGCGTCACAATCACATCACATCTTCAAAATATAGATAGGGAAAAAGTGTGGCAGAACATCATGACATAGAATAAGATTTATTCAAATTATTTCAGGATCAACTCACTGAACTAGCAACAAAGTGAAGGTCGACTATTCAAAGCATTACTCAACATGGTCCCATTCTGTTGGGGTAAGACTAAGGGGATGGTCCCATTTGTTTTGGGAACAAAGATATGTTGCATGGTGCTGCTCCACTATAAGAACAAATCTTGATGTTGCTGATGAATGACCATACTCTAGCTGACGAACAAACCCTGCTTATGCATTTGGGGTGTAGTTTACATGGGAATCCTAATAGTCTATTTCCAGTTGATAAGAGATACCTGGATTGGTTTGTCTGGTATTTGTCTAATGGGTTTCTTAGCCTTGATGGTCCTAGTAGAGTTCCTGATACCCATATTGTTAGCCGTACAGGCCACCCGGATGTCTGAATAAGAGTTGTGACCAGACCATTTGGATGAGTTGATGGCATCAGATGATCATTAAACAAGCTCATGATGCCCACTCAAGCTTGAACTGCCTTAGAATTTTCATCATTTTCAACAATCCTTGAGTGCATGCCACTTGGTATGGGACTCCATGAGCTGACAAGCACCCCATTCGGGAAATCCTGAGCACAATCCACAACTTTATAATAATGCATTCCCTCTTCTACAATCTAGGTACATTCCTGTAGCAAATTTGTAGCAAATAATTCCTGTAGCAAATATGGGTACATTACAGGTAAAGATATTTCCTTTAGTGCTTATTATATACTTCCCTCTGTAGTTAACAATCATGTCATTTTCTTCATGACCCTATGTTATAGCTCATACAAAAACCTTTAACTATAACTGGACAAATAGGGAAGAGGTTAGTAGTATCCCTATTCAATGGACTTACTTCCTTATAGTGATCATTGTTCTAGTACTAGGATGAGATTCATAGGATGGAATGCTATGGAATTAATGGGAAGCAATATCACTAGATACTACACTACGATGATAGAGATTCAAACCAGTCTTAATGTCTGGTAAGCCCTAATATTGGCATCATTACCCTTAATTGAGGCATATTAATGGTAATTTTATTTATTTATGTCAGCTTTAGGCCATTAGTTGTAATTATACCTCCCTAGTCTCCTATATATACAAGGAGACATTTTCATTTGAATCACATCTTGTACTTGAACATTTTAAATTAGATAAAAGGAGGTTGCCCTCAAAAGAACTTATTATCTGAAGGTATCTCTTTTTCAAGGTGTTGTTTACTTTTCTAAAGGTTTTTCTATCCTATATTGGTATTTGGTTCTTAACATATGGGATCAGGCATCTGGAGTGTTTAGGTTTAAACATGCCTTCGAGACACCTTGGCATTTTGGTATAATTTTTTTCTACAATGTTTCAAAATAAATGGATTGGAGGATATTTGTTGATGGATCAAGGTATGTTGGGTTCAAAATTCAGCCACTGAGGCCTTATACTTTTTGAAGATAGAGGCACATGCAGATAGGGTTGGAATCATCCTTAAATGAGTCATTGCATTTGCTATAAAAACAGTTTTTAAGTAACATTTCAGACCACGAACTTTGGAGTCTGTTACATAAATTAGTAGGGTATTTTTGGTAAAAATTTCAACTTCTGAGTCATCTCAAATTTGTACATACACCACAATGTGAATGGAGTGTCGACTAGTCTGTGACTGATACAAAGTATTCAGGTAAAACAATCATAACTTCTTCACAGAAATATTCAAATTAGTGGGAGATTTGGTTTCATTGGATCGTGGACAATGTTAAATTATTTCTAGTGTGAGTTTCAGATTTGTATATCAATTATTTTAATGCGGGCATGCTATACAAGTGGATCTCCTAGAAAGGCCAAAATGGGCAAGTTGTGGGGAATATACGTAAATTCCACTTGGCACATCAATTTTTGATGTGGACAGGTAAGATTGAGAGGAAGAGAGCTCAGGAGCTATACAAAATAGAAGTTTCATGCCAGGGAAGGGCTGGAAACTTGGGAGATCTATGAAGAAGAATTATTGTCACAGCAGAACCATCTCAAAATCTAGGTTCAAAATTGATACTTGGCTAACATGCCACCGAAAAATGGAATTTCTACACCAACTAAGCCTCGAGAAAATCCTACTTGGACTCTTTTGTAAGGTGAAGATTCATAGGATATAAATGAAATAAAAGGAAGATGGATTCAATGGAAGCTAAGTTTGATCTTTGGATGTGTTCATTGGAAGCTAAGTTGGATACTAAGATGGATGGTTTAGGGAGATCATGTGGAAGTATTGAAAATTTTTGTAACAGAAAAGACACCTGAAATTGAAAATGCATCCCATGAAATTCATGAGTGAGGACTAGGGAAGGTGTGAATGAGAATGAAGCTCAGCTTTGGTTTGGGGGCAACCCGTTCCTAAGATTGATGAGAGTTTGATGTGGACCCAATCACATGGATACTTTAGATGGAGCAATTCTTTGATCTCCATAATGTGCCACATACACAAAAGGTACAAATTGCTTCTTTATATTTAGAACCCTGAAATCAATTTGTATGGTATCATTAAACTGTTCTACCATAAATCACTTTCTCGTCCCTTGGACAATTTTCATGGAAAATATTAGCACACTATGAGGATACATTGAGCAAGCCCTTCTTTAGTCAATTGATAAATCTCAAGAGAAAAGGGTTCAGTTACCAGAACATTGATAACTTCAAAGATTGAATATAAAATTAATATTCCATGAGCACTTGATTGATGTGTGTTCATAGGAGCTTTAAGGATAACATTCAACATGAGGTTCCCAGGAATAAAATCCTTGGAGAATGCATTTAAGGTGTAGAAATGTTGAAAGTAAAAATAATATGGCTGTACTAGAAGGACCAATCCTAACATCTATAGAGAACAATGCTCCTTCTTCTAAAACACTCAACCTACAAGGTTGACACCTCAGCATAATTGGATGAAAGAAAATCAAAGGTTTATGCTTTGATTGTGACAACGAGTATAGAAAGGGACATAAGTGTGGTGAGAAGAAATTATTCTACATAGATTGTAGAGAGGAAGAAGAACAAGGGTGGGAACCATCTCAAGATGGCAGTAGAAACAATTTCATCCGAAGGAGTTGACTTCCATGATATAAATTGTAATGCATTGGCCAGATTAGCACTCCTCAAATACCCCTCAAGATCGAAGGATACATCAAAATAAAAGGTAATAGTCCTAATTGATTACAGGTACTCATAATTTCATTCACAAAATTAGTAAAGAGAACTCAATTATACTTTATGTCTAAGCATGAGTTTCAAGTAATGATTGTAGATGGAACTATCAATTGCTCGGAAAATGAAATAAGATAAATCTTACTATGGGGGAATATGTAATGAATAGTCTGATGATTTGTACTATACCCATGGGTGGTGTAGATGTTGTCTTAGGAGGTCAATGGTTACAATCATTAGGAATGAGTGGCACAATTTTCAAGAACTTTCATGAAATTTTTCATTGGAAGGGAAAGAAATTGGTTAAGAGGTATCATGAGGGAAACCAGTGGGTGATAAGCAATAATGACATGACAAAATTATTGAAAAGACTGTGAGGGGCATTATTTCATATGCTCACTAGATGTTATAACATCTAAGCCATCTATTCCTCAAGATCCAAAGGATCATTGATAAGCATTTAAATTATTTGAAGATATTCCCAAAGGTCTTCCACCCACTCAATCATGATCATGAAATTCACCTAACTAGGAGTGTTCCTCCTAACATGAATATAGATACCCTTATGCCGAGGAAGAGTGGGGAATTGGTATGGTTGAAGAAATGTAGAGGTGGCATTAGACTATGGTTCTCTACTGCCCGGTGGTAATGGGTATTCAAGGAATATTAAGCTCATGGTATGTGTGCATGTATATAGAGATCTCAACAAGATCACTGTTAAATATAAGTCTCCCATTCACATCATTGATGGTGTTAGATGAACTACATGGAGCAATCTGTTTCTAAAATTGGATCTAGGTTGGGTGTCATCGAGCAGGAATGAAGGAACAAGATATCCACAAAAACAACATTGGACATCAAGGCCATTATGAATTTTTGGTCATGCAACAGTTACAAATGCCCTACATTCAGGGGTTGATGAATTCCATTTCAAGCCCTTCATGTGAAAATTTGTGTTGGTACTTTTGATGATGATATACTAATCCTGTAAGCCTTAGGAGGATCTATGCTTAGCGACATGTTGACAAAGGTGCTACAACTACTAAAAGGAGAAACAACTATGCAAACCATCCAAATGTTTCTTTGGAGTAAGAGTGAATTATTTGGGTCATATTTATCATGATGAAGGTGTCAAGGTAGAGTCTAACAATATTAAGTCCATAATGGTGGCGATTCCCAAAACATTAAAGAATCTTACTTGGGATTTTTGGGTTTGTGAGGGTTACTACTGCAAGTTTGTTTGGATCTATGGAAGAATAACATCACCTGTAACAACACTAACTAAGAGGGATGCATTTTCATGGACTCCGATTTAGAAACTTTGAACGGCTTAGAAGGGTGATGTGTAAAGATTTTTTCTTGACCACTCCAGACTTTACCAAAACCTTTATTGTGGAATGGTATTCCTCGGAAATGGAATTGGTCTTTATCCTAATCAAGAAGGAAGGCCTAGCTTTTGAAAGTCGACCCTCAGGAAAGGACTTACACAAACCCATTTTATGAGAATAAAGTATTAGCAATACTACATGCATTGAGAAATGGTGTCCTTACCACCTAATAGTAGAGCACTCAGGATTTTTGAAAAGCTACCATAGAGTCGAAGGATTTTTGGGATGGCCTTAAAACTAATGTTCAAAGGTTTGTGTGTGTGAGGAATGTTTGGTGTGCCAAAAATAAGGTTAGATAATTAAGACTGGGTCTTTTACAATATTATCCAGTTGTGGGAGGGAGGGTTTCCATGGATTTCATCCAGGGGTTGGAAGTCTAAAGGAAGAGTGTCATCATGGTGATTGTTGATAGATTGACCAAGTATACACACTTTTTTGCACTCTCTCATCCTTCAAAGATAGTACATTTGCCTTGCATTCATGGAAACTGAGTTCAAAAGCTACATATGGAAAACCAAGATTATTGTAAGTAATGAGATCCCATCTTCAACTTTGTGGACATTTTTGGATTATTGTACTCAATTGTCTCATAACTCATATTACCATCCTCAATCGAGTAAGACAAACCAAGATAATTGAACAAATATCTAGAGGCTACAGCCGTTGCTTTGTCTCGATAAACAAACACAATGGTTCAAATGCAATTTACCCTTGGCAGAATGGTGGTATAACACTTCCTTTCATCACAGCCTTAAAAATGACATATTTATGGAACTCTATGGATACACCCTCCTTCCATCACTTCTTCTCTAAAATAAAATCTAAGGTTCAAGGTGGAAGATCACATCTAGAATCGCAACAAGTTCTCCAAATCTTAAAGGACAGCACGACTATGGCACAAAATGCATGAAACAACAATAGCAGATCAACATACGTAGTGAGAAGAAGTTTTGAAGTAGAGGATTGGGTGTTTTAAGACTATCCTTAAAACAGATGTCCCTAAAGCAAACCAAGAAGGATAATAAATTATCACCAAAGTAATATGGCCCTTATAAGGTGTTGCAAAGATTGGTACTATGAATATAAATTAGGTTTCCACGCATCTTCAGTACACCTAGTTTTCCATGACACATGCTTAAAGAAGGTTATAAATGACAAGATCAGTTCAAACTATATTTCCCGAGGAACGGCCGAGGAAGGAAAAATCATATGTGGAACGCTGAAACCATCAAACACAAGAATTCTCCGACTAAGGAATAGATCCATTTCCAATTATCTCATTAAATGGAAGCTAATGATTAAGAAGATTCCACTTGGGAAGGTGTGTCTTTTATACAGAAGCATCGGAGTTACTCAAGCATTCGCGACAGCGCTTTGTCTCAGGGGAGGGGAGCCCTAATAATGACTCATTACCCCTTAATTGGGGCATATTTTATTGAAGTAGTGTTATTTTATTTATGTCGGCTTTAAGCCCATTAGTTATGAGTATACCTCCTAGTCTCTCCTATATATATATACAAAGGAGACATTTCATTTTGAATCATCTTGTGCCAGGCATTTGAAGTGGGGTAAAGGAGGTTGCTCCCTCGAAGAAGCTTATTATCTGAAATTATCTCTTTTCGTTGAGTACTTTTTAGGGTTTCTATGCTATATTGGTATTTGGTTCTTAATATATGAATCAATATCATGTCGAGATATATATGTAATTTACCCCAAATTTCCCAAATAAAAGAAAAATTGTTAGGGGACATTAAAGCTCCTTGACTCTCTCCAACATTGGTTGTAGCATAGAAATAATCCACTAAATAAATATCTTATTCCTTTAAAGTATGCATCACAATTTACTTCTTGTCATTATCCCCCTTACATACCGAAGGGGATTTACAATCCACTTATCTTTGATTGTTGTATTTCATTAAAGCATCGTTTATTGGATCATAAAACACACACTTAGGTTTGAATTTATCAGCCATATTGTTAGCCTTTAACTAAGCTTGCAGATCGAGTAGGTTGTAAGTATAGATAAAACAACTAAGTACAACATAACCACTAGAACAACCCATTATGGACTTGGATGGTAGGAATGAGCCAGGATAAAAAAAAAAATGATATAAACCTTTCATTATAGGCACACAAATTGATGTTTCGTGCGTTCTAAGCATCAAAGTCATGGGCTTGATTAAAGAAGGAGCAGATAGTAGCTCAAGAGCCTTCCCATGTCCAACTGGAGTTCATACTATCCTAAAAATATTCCCAACAAATACCGTGAAGCTTATATGAATCCTAAACAATGAAGTCCACGAGGTGAAATATTGACCCGTTGATGATCTTGCGGATCGTGAAGGATCCAACCCGTTAGAGACTTAACACTTCATAATATTTTCTAGCTCAACACGCATAAACTTCCAAAGTCGAACATAGAAAGTCTAGAAATTGAAATATAGGCAGATCCATCAATGAGGGACATGTGGAGGAAGATCCTTCACTTAGAATACTTAACACTTCCAAAGATTTCCAAGCACAACATGCATAAACTTCCGAAGCTCGAATACCTTAAGTTCCAAAGTAAAATCTGGACCATCCATCGAGGTTACATGGAAATGAGATCCTTTACTTCGAGACTGCTGCCGGGGAGAGATTTACAATTAACACTCATAAACTCAAGACCGAATACACTGAAATTTGAAGTAAAATCTGAGCAGATCCATCAAAGGACAACCGCATTGATGAAAACCTTAACCAATCTGATTGCCTCAAAGAGTTGTGCAGAATTTCAACATGGAAAAATTTGGAAACTCGAACTTAAGTAAATATTAGTCATTCATCAACGAGGACCGTGGAGGTAGATTCTTAGAGTTGAGAAATATGGTGCGCACTCGAGGATTGTCGAAAATCAACACACAAAAGGTTGAAGCTAACTAGAAGTAAATCTTGTCCATTCATCAATGAGGACACATGGAGGTAAGATCCTTCACTTTGGTGACATAACACCTCAGGAGATTTACCAACACAACACTCCTCACCCAAAACCTCCGAAGTCCACGGTGGAAGTGGACCGTCCATTGGCGAGGACACATGGAGGGCGATATTTCACTTTGGTGACTTAACACTTCATGAGATTTCTAGGAGTACAACACTTACTCCTAAAGCCAAAGTCTTGAAGTAAAATTTGGACCATTGATCTCGGATCAACAAGGACCATTGATAGTTGGAGAGTAGATAAGACAAAAGAAGAGAAGCACTCAAGTAAAAGCGGACCATTGATCTTAGATCAACAAGAACCATTGATCCCTACAGTAGGTAAGACAGGGAAAACACTCGTAGTAAAATCGGACCATTGATCTTGGAGTGCGGCACGATCAACATATATACTTTGTTAGGGACATAAACTTCTCGGGCGTTAAAATTTTGGAGAGAGGTCCCACAATTAAAACCATGGTAAAGAGACACGACTATGTGGAGGAGGGAGGTGAATTGTGGGCTCAAAAGTGGTGTGGTTACAAACCACATTTGACAGCCCCAAAATCATGTGTTTGAAAAGAAAAAATATGACAAAAACACGTAGTTGTCCCTAGGCATTCAACCATGGCTCTGACCCCTACGTCAATGAATCATATCAATGAGGACATGTGTGAAACAACATGAATAGCAGTGTAAAGATAAAAGGCATTTAGTCGCGTGTAAAGGCCTTGTGAAGTCTAAGTGACACATGGTCACCATTTGGCCAATGTTGAAAACAATAGTGGCATCATCAAGTGCATCACTTCGAGCATAAGTACTTCGGAAAAACCAATTTTCTAACATCAGAGAAGGGAATACGAAACATGATGTGAGTCAATGATCACAAAATGAAGAGCTCAGAGTTGGCTTTTCCTTGGCCTCGTCTGTTGTTGGAGTTCCATAAAGGCATAGTTTACTAAACCCCAAAATTCTTTTGTTACAGGTTATACAAAATGAGGGAATCGGATCGAGGAAAACATTCTCGCTCGAAAATGTATTTGAGTTATGATCTAGGCATACATACTTATGCAATCTTCTTAGATTCTGTCTACAAGTGGTAATGGAGTCCTCTCCTAGGAACATAACTTGTAATAATTTGAATCATGGTTTCATGGACACACAAGTTGTTTTGTAATTTATTTTCAATTGAATATACATGTTGTTGAAACCATTTTGAACAAGATTAGATTAATGTAAAAACTACTGTAGCATGCATTTACTTAGACCCTTGAATGATTGTTTTGTGGTTATGGACATAAAGTATATAAATGTGGATTGTTATACATTATATCTGTTCTTTATGACACTTGTACAGTTTGAAGTTGTAATTCAATATACATATATTAAAATCAATGTGGTCAATAGGAGGAGAAATTTTTTTATACATGAACAAATATAGGCGTATACAACCACATGCATATATACATTAACAACCCATAAAAACACATAACCTTTTCATCATTTATTTTTCACTTTGAACATATATAGATATATATCTGATATTCATAGATGTATAACCATAATTAATGATAACATGAGTATGCAATTTCTATTATTTTATTTTGTATGAATACCTATATGTATACATTGAGTCATTTATATATATACATACTAACATTACATAACCCATCACATTCCTAATAATTAATAAATCAGCAAAGATATTAGCAACAGAAGCAGAGTAGGAATTGCATATTTGAAGGCGATCTTTGGGACACAAATGGACAAAACCATTCCACTCAACCATAGAAAAAAGAAAAACCGCAGAAGTTACTGCTCCGTTCAACTAAACCTAACCATGAGTCAATAAGGGTGAATTGAAATGATCCTCCTTTACTATAGTTCTCTTTCCTGAGATCAAAATTCCCTTGCCTCACACTAGCGGTATTCCATAACATTTGATAAGTAGTTTCCTTTCTCAACATACTAAGCAACATCTTGCCTCCTCCATGTTGTATTTATATTCATCTTGTGCCTAGTCTTTCCTTCCCTCCTTGGGATATTCACATCTTTACAAATCCACTGATTTTTAGGGCTACTAGTGGTCAAATCCCTCATTTTCAGGTTGTAAAAATCATTGTTGAGGCAACTCAAATCTGTTCCCCACACTCCTTGAGTCATGGTCAACTAGTTTTAACCTAGTTGTTCCATTTGTATTTCAACATTTAATTTATAAAATTATTTTGTTTTTTCAATATTAATGTCCTGCAATCAAAGCATTTTGTTGGGAAAATCATAGTCATAAAAAATTTATTACAATAATCAAATTCCCAATTCGTTACCAAAACAATTGACATGACACGCATTGACATTGAAAGAAAGGAGAATTATTCGAAAAAATATTACATTGTATAGAATCAAATAAAGAGCATATTATAACTCTACTGGAATATATAAGACTATTATCCATGCTTAATAAGATATTTTGGTTAGGGAGTCAAATATTTTTTCATCCAACACTACCCTTGTCAACCATTTAATATTTTATTGAAAATCATTTGAAATATATGTTAAAGAATGGGAAAATATTGTAGCTCGTTAATAAAGATAAAATAAAATATACACAACCTTAAGCTCAATATTTTATTATTCACCACACACACACAACTATATATGATGGGTAAAAAGGTTTATCTTTTCATGACCAAGAAACATTCATCGTCCAACCATATTTACAAACAAAACAAGAAATAATACCATTGGTTGGATTCCCAATGGTACCAAATTTAAACACTCCCCTACATCTACCATCCAACTAGTTAAGCCCACTCACAACAAATCTCCCTAAAACCAAAACATTAAATTACTAATGCATCTAATCACCTCCCTCACAACAAAAATTATGTGAATACTCACAACATTACCTACATCATTCAATTGTATGCACCTCCTCCTCTAGCAAAAACCTCCATAGGTTCCCCATAATAAGATAATTATCTCTTCCTTAGGTAGAAACAAAGATCTATAGTTTTTATACAGCTACAAAACTCACCTACAAAAATGTTCAAGACCCCAAAACTCTTCTTAAGACTTGAAGGCAAACCATCATCACCCTTATAAACTTGCATTGTTGGCACCACTCTCTCTGCTTCTTCACTCTTTTGCTCCTTTCACCTCAGTTACAATTCATCCTTTCCTTATTTGATTTCCCTATACAATTTTTTACCAATAAAGATTACCAAAAGGAAATAAACAACAGAATGCACAACCCCTCTATAAACATATCACCATATTTGAGAAACAAGAGCAGTTGTGGTTTCATAGTGACTGTGACCTCTCCTAATAACATTTTTTTACATTGTTTGTAGGGTATTGTACATACCTTTTTCTTAATCTATTCAAAGACCAAAGACCAAGCTAATGGGACCACTTAGTTGATGTGTTCACAATTTAAATTGGATAGGAAAAGCAATGAAATAACACTAAAATAGAACATGCTATCAACATACAAAAGAACAAATATTCTTTACTATTTTCAACATAACTTTGTTTACATGAATTTGATATGTACATTCTTATCCCATATCCCATAATATAATTGAGGAACATTCATAAAAAAAACCATAAAATCAAAGTTATGGAATATCACAATCTAAAACTATGATTCAAAACAACGACTTACTAATAAAATAAAATATACCATAATTACAACTGGATATGTTTCTTGATAATCATTATTATACTATCATCTAATATCTTCTCTTAAATATTTAAGAGAAGCACAAGGATTCCTGTATATAGAGGAAAGATCTGAGAGAAAGAAAAGAAAGAAAAGAGAACACATTAAGAATTATTTCTACTTACTTAATGTTCACATTAGTCAATCTAATTGTGTGGGACATTCTGAGAAAAATAACCTTCACCATACTTTTGATGAATATATTAGCCACTTGGTAATGCAAGGTAGTGGATCCAACTTAGATTGATATAAATGCAATACACAAAATAGAATGTAAAACTTGCATCTATATAATGTACAAAGCATAATTATAAAAATTAATAATAATAATAATGAGTTAAAAGTCATATTTAAGATTAAGAAAAACAATGTTAAATAACAAATTAAAAATAAATTATAATCCCATAAATATGATAATGTAACTTTATTGATTTATATAGATATCTCTCTTTGCCTATGCAAGCCCACTAAAAAGACAACCTACTATTACACATATATATAACTTATATATCTTGTAATAAATATAAGACATGTCTTATATGTCTTAGACTCATACCATTTTAAGACGATGCGGTGATAAATGAAGAGTAAAGTTTGAAATAAAAAACAATTTTCAATAAGGTCTACTCATCATTGGTTTAGCAAAACTACATATATAGTTATTTTTGACAATATTATATACTACCAAATTATTTTAGTATATCATCCAACTTACTTTTATATAGATTTGTGGAGAGATTTTAGAGGTTCAGAATTCGTTCATGGGACAATTTTTCATGTTTTGACAGTTAGCTATTTTAAAAATGATTAGCTCAAATTATATAGGATAAAATTATTTTTACCAAAATGTAAAATTTTATAAAAACTATAAAATCTTTAGAAATTTGAATATTTTACAAAATGTAAGCCAATCATTTATAGTTGGCATATCACGGATTAATTAACAAGATTATTAGTGGTTTTCATTTTAAAATGAATTTCCATCATTAAAATCATTCCTGTTTGACACCCTTCATGTGATGCTCCTTTGCACTTTGTTAGCAATCTTGGATTTATTCTCTCCCCTCTATAATCTATAATCTATAATTTCCATAAACACTTTTCCTTTTTCATATTCCTTTGTCTCTAGCATCCAATCAATAAAGTGTCAATTCTTTGTTTGGAATTTTGTGGTTTGTGTGCAAATAACTTGGTGGAGTTGATGATTTGATCACTAGATTGGATTTTGGAGTTGACTATACTCTGGGTGGAGTTGATTAGACCACTAAGGTTGTTTGAGTTGACTATACTCACTTTGGATACATATAGCTCGATTTTGCAAGTGTATTAGAGAAACTTATGTGGACGGTTATGAGACGTGGTTCCATACTTTAGGGAATTCGGTTAACACTCAAACTTCACATATGAGATGATTTACTTCATTTGTATAAAGAATTATGAAATACGTGAATCAAACATTTCAGAGTTTGTGTTGTGATTTTATCTTGTTTATAGTGATAATCAGGGTATCAAGGATACTCATGATATATTTCTTGGAGTTCTTGTGTTCTTGGCTCTTGTGTTTATGTGAAGTTATGGATGATGTTTGTATCATGTGTGAAACTCTAACATGATATCAGAGATATGGTTTCACTAGAAGTAAATATATTTTCATGTGTAACATGATTTGAATCTTGTTATTGGAACTTGTATCAATTGAGCTATTTTTTGGTATTTTTATCCAAAAACGATGCCACCATTGGGTTCAAAATGACCAAAATAACTTAGGAGATGTTTTTTTCAAGATTTGTTTGCTCAAGATTCAATTAGAAAACTCAAGTTAAAGGGGTGTTACCATTTACTCCCCAACTTACCGTTGTCTTTCTCCTCAAAGATTTCAAGTTTATTGGATGAGGTATTTCCCTCAATGTGCATTATCAATTTACATAGGGTTTATATCGATTAACTACATTATTTGTTCTACAAAGTTCCTAAACCTCCATCTTTTCCTTAGTCACATTTTGGGATTTCTTGCTCAACATTTTTTTAAAATCTAAAATTTCATAACAAAGTGGAAATTGACTAAATATATCACAACAATTACTTCCAAAACCCCTATATTCAAAAAAGAACTACTATTTCAACTATGTAAATAGCAAAACAAAAGCCGGAAATAAAGATCTAAAGCAAGGAAAGAGTGGGTGCAGGTGTGGGTGCACCTATACCCGAGGGTGGATTTCACATATAAATTTTTGTAATGAAGGAAAACATCTCAAATAAACACCTATACATAGGTTAACTATATTGTTAAATGACAATCCATACATATGAGAAGGGGAAGCCCTTATTTCTTCCAATAAAGAGGCAAAAACGCTAACTTAATGTTCAAGTCAATAATATAAGTAACTTAAGTAAAGGTTCAAAGATTTCAAGTTTATTGGATGAGGTATTTCCCTCAATGTGCATTATCAATTTACATAGGGTTTATATCGATTAACTACATTATTTGTTCTACAAAGTTCCTAAACCTCCATCTTTTCCTTAGTCACATTTTGGGATTTCCTGCTCAACATTTTTTTTAAATCCAAAATTTCATAACAAAGTGGAAATTGACTAAATATCTCACAACAATTACTTCCAAAACCCCTATATTCAAAAGAGAACTACTATTTCAACTATGTAAATAACCGAAACAAAAAACTGAAATAAAGATCTAAAGCAAGGAAAGAGTGGGTGCAGGTGTGGGTGCACCTATACCCGAGGGTGGATTTCACATATAAATTTGAGTAATGAAGGAAAACATCTCAAATAAACACCTGTACATAGGTTAACTATATTGTTAAATGATAATCCATACATATGAGAAGGAGAAGCCCTTATTTCTTCCAATAAAGAGGCAAAAACGCTAACTTAATGTTCAAGTCAATAATATAAGTAACTTAAGTAAAGGTGACATTTTAAAAACATAACATATTAAATGATTGTTAGTAGACAAAAAAATAGCTTGTTTAC
>SNQJ01S0202384.1:6543-23349 GCA_010110895.2 Picea sitchensis | reverse complement strand
CAAAGAACTCCACATGCATTTGATCTACGGATTAATGGGTTAGAGATTTAATCAACATGTACAAAATAAGCAATGGAAACCTCATATGGTGGGACGGGAAAAGTATTTCTTTATTATTAACTTCACTAAAGAAAATTACAATGATGAAGATGACCACTGCTCCACAAATCTGGTCCTGGGCTCCTCTTTTACTATGCACCAACTGCTAACACACTTGCTTCTCTTCTTCGTTGAAATCACAAAATGGTTGCAGAATCTTAGGCAAAGGGGAATACGAATTCGGGTAGAGTTTATTTACTATGATTTTTCTCCTTTCAAATGGGACCCCTACCCCTTATTTTATAGGCTATAAGGAGCTAGGTATTTAGTCTAATGACTCGCCATTCACGGTCGAAAGGTTTAGTTAACTTACCCAAAACTGTGTGTTCTGTCATCAATTTTCCATTTTTCGTGCTTTTGTAGGTACACGCGGGCTGTAGTGGGTCACCTAGAGTGTACACACGGGTTGTAGTGGAGCAGGGTGCATGGGCCTTTAAAAAGGGTGTTTTAAGAAGAGTTGTTTAGTACTGTCTTGGAAAATAAGGCATATGAGATGTCCTGATGTCATGTAAGTATGTCTGGTGCAAATTAGGGTTATAACAGTAGCAGACATGTACCCTTACATGATGGATGATACAGAAGGAGGAGATTCAATGGAAACAACAGATGCCGATTTCAGAGAAGCCGCAGATAGAGAAGATATTGGATTAGAGGATTGCTAAGAATACCAAAAGGAAGATTCATTATGAATATATAGTTAAGTGGAAAGACCATCTAGCAGAAGATGCCAGTTGGATAATTGAAGTTGATATCCAGAAGCATGGAAAGATAGTGCAGGAGCTCATGGACATGATTCCTTGAATATTTTTTCCARGGGAGTATAATGCAGGAGCATCRTCATCAAATTTCATCAAGTTGAGTGGAGGATAGCTCAGCATCAAGCGAGTGCATTTGAATTTTTTTGAGACCCAAGGAGAACACATCAATTTGATATTTTGAAAAGATTGTAATTAAAAGAGATTTTAATGTTTYGAGGCTTGATCCATTACATGAGGTCAACGAAGATTGTAATTATCTTAATTAGTGTAGTATTGTATAGAGATTGAGCAGTGACTCGTATCTGGGTTGTAAATTCCATTTATTGTAATAAGTCGTAGTKGTAGAATGCTTTGATTGTGATATGATAGCACTAGATTAGTGGGAAGGAAGGCTCGATAATCCCCTCTATGTATAAATATATGTAATCTATKCCCAAATGGGTTTTTGATAAGTTTTTGAAGAAGTTGAGAAGAATATTGTATTTGCTACTGAGAGTTATTGAAGAGATACAAGAGAACCTATGTAAATGCTTTGTTGAAGGAATATAATCGAAGAAGATTACTTCCAGATCTCTAAACATGTTTTCCTTTGAGTGATTGGGTAATGTGTTTTATTTTTCTTTCTGTGTTTTATATGACTTTGTATGCATTTCGTGGTCAATTGAATGAACCTATAGTGTTCTATAAGTTTCAATTGTTTCTCTTCTGAGGCACTGGTGAAAGGAGTGCATAGTATCCATGCAAGGAGTGTAAAGGCAAAGTCATTTTTAGACTCAGAATATTAAAAGGGATAACATTGAACTGTGCAGAGTGAGTGCAAGGAGTGCACATATACTCATCTGAGTATAGGATCTCGAGAATACCCTTGCAAGGTGTGCATAGGGCCAAAACTTAGTCAAAGTGTTGAGGAGTCTCGAAGAAGATAGACGCAAGGAGTGTGATGGAATATTTTCCCAGAAACCTCTAAGTATCGAGCTTTCAAAGGAGCACAAGGTGTGCACCAGACACCCAAATCATTTGTGTATTAAAGCTCAGCATAAATAACAACCATAAGTCTTTGAAGGGAAGAATCCTTTCATTTTCAAGGTCAAGTGGACAAGATTCACCTGAGGAGGAGTTAAACCTTTCCTAGTCATTCGATCTAGGAAAGTAGTGTGAGTAATAACCCTTGAAGTCCTTCGGACTTCGCACATTCAGAGATTTTCAAGCAAGTGTTGTGGAGGAGACATATTTCCTGAAGTCCCAAGAATGAAGAAGATATGAACCATTTGATTGTGGGGACACGTGTCCACAAATCCAACATTGTTTGAAATTTCAGCTATCCGGCTGTTTGGAGGTGTTGTAGTAGAAGTGTGAAATATTCCTGAAGTTCCAAATCCTGGAACGAATCCTAATCGTTGGTGTAGAAATCCATGTGTCAGCAAATCTTGGAATCCAGAGATTTGGTACTTTAGAGGAAATGTAGTGTAAGGTTGTTTGGTTAGAAAACTCTCAAAGGTCAGAGTAGATATCGATCGCCAGTTGGGAGGGACACGTGGAGAGTGAATTTATCCTTCGTTGATTCAGTGTTTAGAGGTATTGTGAGTTGGAGCATCCAGAACTCCCGAAGTCCATAGTTATGAAGCCAATCATCATAGTTGATTGCGGATGGGATGAGAACTGTCAATCCATTTCCCTTCACAAATTTGGGAATTCATGAGTTCTGTAGGAAGTATAAGTTGGGAGTTGAAAGGTCCCGGAGCTTGGAGCTCCAAAGTCCCAAAACCTTCGCTAAAGTGAAATCCATCCCATGGGTTTTGGTTGGAGGTTAGGTGGATTTTCTGCGTGAGTAAATAGACCCTCGCGTACTTGAGTTGTAGCGTGGAGTAAGGGAAAAAGGCTTGTGGCACATATATTTGAGGGTTCAAAGAGGACCCGAGGGATGATTCAACTCCTTACTAAGAACGATCCTTGATTGAGACATCGTGCGAACCCCAGGAGGTGGTGGGGGTTTACGTCACTTAAACTGTAGAAGGGCACTAGTTCTGAGGAAAGTTGGAGAAAATATTTAAAAGTTGAGTAACTCAGTAAAATTCAGTAAGAGGATCTATGAGACAACTTAATAAATACAAAAATATGTAAGGATAGATTAAATCAACAAACGAGATTTAAGGATAGGAAAAGGTCATGGATGAACCAAGGAAATAACAAACTAAAAATTCGCTCCCCAGTGGAGTTGCCAATTTATGTTATAGAATTATTCTCCTACGGACAGGTGAACTTTCCCTTGGAGTACAAGCCCCTCTACCAAGACATAAAACTACCTTTGGACACTACCATTCCTATAGATTCATTTTATCCATCGAAAAAAAGAGAAGGAGTGGAAGTATTATGTACCTCACTTGCGAGGTTTTTCCAAGATGCTCCAATCCACGAGTTCCAAATAGTACCTGCAATGGACAACAAGAAACAAACGACTATCTCCTACTATAATGGATTAGACAAAATCAATCAATCTATGAATATTACGACAAGCATAGACAAGAACATGTAAACACATACTTGAAGGAAATACACCAAGTACATTAATGATAACTTCAAAAGGAAACTTACAATCTTCAGATGATGTTGCAACAACCTCTCCAAGTCCTCCTTGTCCAACCATTGCTCGAAATATCCACAATCAAAATAACAATGCTTTATTGAATTTTCCTCCTTTTTTCACCATGATAATGCCTCCATTTATAGGCTTTGAGAGGCTCAACCACCTTGGGTATATTTGGAATTAGTTGAGGATATGGCTCCAATAGTTGTGATATTTCCCTTAGATGTAGCCCAGGAGTTAGATTCGAGCCAAACCAACTCTATCCATCCATAACTGTCTTTAGAAGAAAATGGATTATCTTCCAAGATTTCCTCAACCAACTTAGTGCTCCCTTAGAATGGGCGATAGAGCACTAACGCTCCCTATGCGATGGACAAAGAGCGCTAGCACTCCCTGTATATGAGAAGGGGAGCATTGATCTTCCCAAAAGTTGTCAAGATGAAAAATTCCCATAGAAAAACATTTCTTCTAATTGTCAGATGATGGGACTTCTTCTTATTACATTTTTTAGGGGTTGTATCAAGTGTTTTCATGGTGTCGTTCATGATGAGACACTTATAGAAAGAGAATGTGACACTTACGACACTTGTGAAAAAAGTGAGACACTTACGACAATGTGAATGTGACACTGTCGAAGTGAGTAATTTTGATGTGTAACACCTACCAGAGAGGTGTGCAATTCCAAAAGTACCTTTTATTTGAGTTAGGAGTTCTTACATAAATATAAGCGATCTTTTTACAACAGTGAATCATTTTTCCATGTAAATGTATAATATTCATTGGAATCCTAATGCAACCTTTGAATGAGTGTCCACACTTCTTTGTCATTCTTCTATTCATCCATTGCTTCTATTATCCAATTAGGTTGGATGGTAGAGATAGAACAAAGAAATGCCTCAACATATTCATGAGATACAATATGATCCAAATACTCTACCTCCTTCACCCCAAAGAAACATTTGGACGGTTTGGAATATAGTTGTTTCTCCTTTAGTAGTTGTAGCACCCTGTCAACATGTTGAACATGATCTTCCCAATACTTTCTATAGATTAGTATATCATCAAAAAATACCAACACAAATTTTTGAAGGAAGGGCTTGAAAATGGAATTCATCAACCCTTGGAATGTGGAAGGTACATTTGTAAGGGAAAAATGCATGACCAAAAATTCATAATGGCCTTCATGAGTTCTGAATTTTATTTTGGGGATATCTTCTTCCTTCATTCCAATTTGATGATACCCTAAACGGAGATCCAAAATTGTGAAGTAGATTGCTTCATGTAGTTCATCTAGCAATTCATCAATGACGGGAATGGGAAAATTATCTTTAATGGTGTTCTTGTTGAGCTCTCTATAATCTTAACACATACGCCATGAGCCCTCTTTCTTGAGTACCATTAACATCGGTGCAGAGTAATAACTTTGGATAGGTCTAATAATTACAACCTCTAACATTTCTTCAACCATATGGTTATTTTCACTCTTTTTGGCATAAAGGTATCTGTAAGGTCTAATGTTAGGAGGATCACTCCTAGGAATTAAGTGAATATCATGATCATGATCGTGAGTGGGTGGAATACCTCTCAGAATATCTTCAAATACTTTGGAATTCTTATCAATGATCCCTTGGAGATCTAGAGGAATAGAAGGCTTAGATGTTTGAACATCTAGTGAGCACAGTTGTACAATTACACTCTGATGCCCATTGTTCAATAATTTTGTCATTCCATTAGAGATTACCACCTTATTGGATTTCCTTGTGATACCCTTTAACTCAAATTCCTTTTGTTCCAATGAAAATTTTATGAAAAGTTCTTGAAAATTAAAAGCCATAGTTCCCAGTGATTGTAACCATTGGACCCCTAGTACGACATCAACGCCACCCATGGGTATAGAAATCATTGAACTATTCATTACATATTCCCCCATAGTAAGATTGATCTTATGGATTTTTCTTGAGCAATTGATAGTTCCTCCATTTGCAATCATTACTTGAGACTCTAGCACTAGGCATATAAATCAATTGAGAGATTTGGCTAATTTGGAGTGAATGAAATTATGAGTACTAGTAGAATCAATTATCACTATTACCTTTTTATTTTTGATATATACTTCGATCTTGAGGGTTTGAGGAGTGTTAATTCCATCCAATCCATGACATGATATGGTGGGAGTCATATATTCAGAAGAAATCTCTTCTACATCTTCATCTTGATATGGTTCTTGTTCTTGTTCTTGTTCTCCTTCCTCATCACAATATATGTAGAATAATTTCTTCTCACCACACTTATGTCCCTTACTATACTTGTTGTCACAATTAAAGCATAAACCTTTTTCTTTTATTTCCTCCAATTGTTGAGGTGTTAACCTTGTAGGTTGAGGTGGTTTAGAAGAAGGAACATTATTCTCTCGATAGATGTTAGGGGTGGTCCTTTTAGTATCCATAGCCATATTTTTACTTTCAACATTTATCGCCACCCTGAATGCATTCTCCAATGATTTGGGTTCCCAAAGGAGAACCTCATGTTGAATGTTATCCTTTAAAGTTCCTATCAAGACATCAATCAGGTGCTCATCTGGAATATATGTTACATTTATATTCAATCTTTGGAAGTTCTCGATGTGTTCCGCATCTAAAACCTTTTTTTGAGATTTATCAATTGGCTGAAGAAGGTATTCTCCTTGTATCCTCATAGTGTGCTATCATTTCTTCCGTGAAAATTGTCCAAGTGACAAGTGATTTGCGAGAACAAATACATCGATACCACACAGACTTATTAGGTTCTAAATATAAGGATGCAATTCATACCTTTTGTGTTTGAGGCACATCATGTAGATCAAATAACTGCTCAGTCTAGAGTATCCATGTGATTGGATCCTTTCCATCAAATTTTCTCATATCGATCTTAGGAAAGTTGTTGGTATTAAATCCAAAGTTGGAGTTTCTCCAGTCTTGATTCATCTTCCTTGTGTCTTTTTGACGCTTGAGTCTATTAGGACCAAAATGAAAACATCACGAGGATGTAAATCCCCCTGCATTTTTATAGAGGTGGTTCTCCTCTTTAGATTTTATTAGGATTTTTATATATTCAATAAGTGGGACTTGATAGAAGTTTGTCGTAGTAATTCAAAGAAGCATAAATATTGTGAGAAAATAAAATGAAAATGTTTTTGTTTTATTTTTAAAGAAAGTTCCTAAAAAGGGACCAATAATCACACACTTCACATATTTAAAGCAAACAAGAAAAATTTCCTCATATCTGTCATAGTTTAAGATAAATATTTATGATCACATAAAATAAAAAGAAGATGATCTGCATGCATAAGAGAACTTTAATGGAGTGGACACATGGGAAGATCAAACAAACATAATGATATATCAACCTCAAATACTTTATATTCTGAAAGCATGGTTACAAAGCATAATCGATATTGTTCCCAAAGTAGCTCTCTTGAATTTTCTAAAAAAATATATAGTCTGTTACATATTCTTTGAAATTTTAAATGTGTTTGTCTTTAAATACTGGGATTGGGGCTCCCACGGACCATAAAGAAAATAAATAAAAGAAATAATCTTTTAGAAGGAAGACGGTGGGCAGTAGAAGAACAACAAGACCTAGTAAGAAGAAAAGAGGAGTTATCAATATTCGGTTAAACCTTTCTAGTGAAAGAGGTGGAATAAATGGATGAAGATCTTGATAAATAAAAAGAAGGATATGATCAACATAAACTTACTATGATGGTATCTCGTTCTTTCACTTGATTGTTGATGTTATTTTATCATTTTCATCAACGGTTACAAGAACCGTCTCAACTGCTTCTTGTCCTTCAATGGTCAGTTTATCGATAGCTTTCTTGAACCATTATTCGACGTAACTTTTCATTGGTGCCACGTTGATTTCATGTCGGATTTTGATGTTGAACAAATCGCCCTCCAAGGCTCTCAGATCAGGGGGAATGCCATGTAATGATTCTTCAATATATTGATTTTTCATGGAGTAGTCCACTAGCCAATTGTTTATGTCATCCTCATTATAGTCAAGTATACCATGGAACTTTTCAATGGACAATCCTTTAAAAATATCAACTTTCTCATCAAACTGTTGTTTTTTTAGGAACAACGAGTTGAGGATCAATTTGGGATCTTGGACTTCTTGAGTGCTTCCGACTAAGTCTACCTCTGTGAGTATTTTGAATAGTTCTTCCCTCCTTAATATGGCTTGGATGCACATTTGAACAATGTTATTCAAGTTTTTTATATTTTCTTTCCAGCAAGTGTTCAACTGTTTATTCTGACTTGGATAGGGAAGATCCTCCTCTCTTCTCCTTAGCTCTGTCATGTTGGAAACTTTAACACCAAAGGGTACCGCAACATCAAGGTAAAAACCTTCTTCATTTTTTAGGTTGACTTGCAAATACTCATGAAAGGCATGCACCCTCGAGCCAAAAGAAATAATTTTCTTTGAAATTTCCCAAGCTTATGTGATCAATACCATTATTTTTTTGATATTATTCTCCACATAGCTCCTGGATGATGTAAGTAAGCTTAAGGATCCTTTTATTTTAGCAGTAGGTGTGGTGGGTCCAACAATTGCCAAAGGGCTGGAAATAAGTGGAAGAGGCATTAGGGTCTCTTCCAGTTCCTTAATCCTCTCCTTTAACTTTGTATTGTCCACCTCGAGACCACCAATGGGGTTTTCCAATGCATTATTGGTTGCTGTATGAATTCTAGAAATTTGGGAAGGTCACATATCTCTTAGGTCAACCTATCAACAATATTTTCCTTTCTTATTCTTTACATCACTTTTCTCAATAATCAATTTTTTGGATTCCTTGTCAAAAAAAGTGCTCTGCAAAACAAATGACTTTTCTTCGTGGAAGGTCTCATTCTCAATGATTTCCAAAGACAGATTATGGTGGGTCGTGTTTCCCAGCTGATTCATGTTGGGAAACATTTTCTCTATGTCTTGTTCGAGTTCCATATCTTCGAGGGAGAAACTATTGATATCACTCTCTATGTGTTGGTCTTCTTCCTCTTGCACTACGTTTTTTCTCTTTTTCCTCAGTGGAATTTTGTGCGATCTTTCAAGTTTTACCGGAGGGGGATCCTTTTCTCCTCCTCTCCCTGAACTATTTCTGATCACTTTTCTAGATGGGTGGGCCACTGGAGCACTACTTCGAGATGTTGTGGTATTAGGAGTAATAGTTGGGGATTGGGAACTCTTCTCACTGGGAACCTTTCCTTTATGTTTGTAAAATTCATTGGTACTGAGTACCATCTCCAAGTCACCAACATTGTGAGTAGGATCACCCAAGTTATTATCTTCTTCTTCTTCTAGAACAGTATGGATAAATAAATTGCTAAATCCCACTGCTAACATATGTTCCAAATTTTTTTCGTTAGGATCAAACCCTTTTATCCTTTCATCATACTTGAGATTCAAATTGTGGAAGTGGTTTGCAAATTCATCAATTTTGTTCATATTTCTGAATACAAAGTCCCCAATTTTCCAAGGCAAGGGTATGAATTGCATTTTTTGTTTCTCATGAAAAACGTGCAGCTAGAAATTATATTTCCTTGCAACATCTGTAATAAAAATTCTGTCGGATATATGACATGGAAGAAAGGAGGGATTTTTCTTAAAACTGAAAATCTTGATAACATTGTAATTTTCCATTTGCTCCAATGTCCCTTTTTTATCTAGGAATTTACTTGCATGGGCAGATATTCTGGGGGTATATTTTCCAAACAACAATCCCTTAAAAAACCAAGAAAAAATCATTGAAAACTTCATAAAAGTGTAAATAGTCTTTGTGTCTCCACAACACTTGGTACCAAAAGGTCACCGAGTCAAATTCACAATTCACCTTCCTGCAGATAGACAATTTAGGAAATTGACAGCAATATGCTATCGCAAAAACCAAATAAGAAGCCATAAATAATTTCTTATCCTTTTATTACTGTGACAATTGGGAAGAGATTTCAATGGAAATCAACTTTCCCCAATCAAAACTGGCCTGCTCCTTGATAGTAAAATAAAATATATAAAGAATCATATGGGAAATGTTGGTGGTATTTTCTTGGCCTGTCACTCTGGTGAATAACCAAGAAATTTCCCAAAAGGGGTTTTTGAACGAGTTGACCTGCAACCTGGTAATATCTTCAGGGAAGGCCACGTGATTATCCAAGAAATTAGGAAAGAGGTCTAGGCCATTATCATTCTTTTTTAGGAAATCCCAATCCTCTCCTTTGAAAGTAAGTGTCGGCTCGGGGAGCTTCAACATTTTACAAAATAGTTAAGGTGAAAGAGAGACGGGAGAATGGTATTTAAGTTGAATAATCCGTTGAATTGGTATATATTTCTTAGCGCACACGGAAACCAGTTCCTTGTAGTCAAAAACCTAAGGAACACAGCCTGCATGAGAAATTCCAGATGTCCAGATCACTTCTTTTTGAGAAGATGGGGATGTATAGTAAGAATACACTATAGACCATTGAAAGTTTTGTTCCTCATGTCAATAATGTTCAAAGTATCTCTGTAGAACTGTTGTCGAGTTGTTTCTTCCATAAGTTGATGAGAGCGTTACTTTAATCTAGATAACGTTTTAAATGAGCACTTGAGAGAGATAATATATAATTCTGCAAATCATGCTTTAATGTGGTTTAATGAGAAATCTCCTTGATCCCTTCATTTATTAATGATGATCTTTACAGAACCTGCATAATGATTTATTAACATTAAACCATACTAAATGAATATTGGGAAAAACATGATTGTGGCAGGGATGGACGAGAGCAATTAGGATTTAGGAATTTTGTGAACCCACCAAATCAGGAACCCATGGTTGCAAAAGGTTGAAAATTGGTTAAGTGTTGTAATGTGATCGGTTGGACTCAATATAGGAGAGATGA
The DNA here is from genome assembly GCA_010110895.2 of Picea sitchensis. NCBI lineage: Eukaryota > Viridiplantae > Streptophyta > Pinopsida > Pinales > Pinaceae > Picea > Picea sitchensis. The sequence goes on along the minus strand of SNQJ01S0202384.1, from coordinate 12,994 downwards.
TATACTTAGGATCTCGGGGGTTCCGATGGTCAAAATTTATATCACAGATCTCTTGGGTGAAAAATCTATATAACATAACATAGGATATGAAAGATTGAACCTTGGAACCATGGAACTCGTGACTGCAGAAACAACTAAGTATAGGATAATGTGGAATTCGGTCAAAATCATGATATGGGAGCATGGATGGAGATGAGGATCCACGAGTCTTCCAACCCACGAACTTGTCGTTTTTGAAAAAATGACTAATTATAGTAACTATAAAGGGAGAATAAAAGGGAGAAAACAAAAGGGGAATCCAGGTAAGTATAAAAGAGGGAAAAGAAATGGACAAAAGAAATTGGGAAAAATAGAAAAGAGAAGGGAAATTTCGGAAGCAGGAATTGATCTAAACATATCCTCATCATTAATTCCATGGGATACATTTTCACTTTCAGGTGGCCTCTCTATTAGAAACTTTTTCAACCCTTCCATGATATCCTCTTTTAATCTATTTGTCTTAGTATCCATCATCGCTTCCAACTTATCTTTAGTTGGATCCATCATCCTTGTAGTTCATATTTTGTTACTACCTTGTTTTCTAAATCACCTATGTCCTTGCACATTTCTTCACCTTCATCAAGATTCCAAGTAGGATTGTCTGAGGGTTTATTTGGTGTAGAAGATCCCTTTTTTGGTGGCATGTTGGCCAAGTATCACTGCAAGGTAGGAATTGCTAATTGGCTTAGGCAAAGGTCCTCATAGACAAGGGAGTGTCAGGTGCTATAGCTCTCTGATATACATGTGAGGTCCAAAAATAGTACTCGACCCAATATCTCAGGTCACTAACTAAGGAGTATTTACTATGCCCTTAGTCTTACTATCTGACAACCCAAGTAATAGAGAGTGATCTCCCCGAGTGTTGTTCTCGGTGTACTATAGAAACAAGACGAAAAAATGGTTTACTCGGTTGGTCTTGGGATTTTAGGGGTATCCCAATATACGTGAGGTACATGGGATCTCAAATATGTGGTATTATTTTCTAATGCACAATCATGTGAAAGGGGCCTTTCGATATACTCTAGGTACATGGAAGAACCACATAGTCCACGGGTTGTAGCGCTGAAAAGTAACGACGTCTCCTACGTTTAAAGACATCAGAATACGTATGTACCTAAAAACCCATAAGATTCTCCCAAATTTATGTGATACTCCTTTTATCTCACTTTATTCCACTTTTTGAATCACCCCAATTGGATCTTCTAGTCAAAATATATGCAAATTTCCAAAGAAAACACGCACATTTTAAAACCCTGATTTGGAGACTGTTTTGCTAGTTGACCTTTCTTTTGTTGTAGCTCTTCAATTTAGGCCCTTATGAGTATACAATTTATACCTGATATAGCCTGATGTGTATTATTTCAAACTCCACAGGTTAGACCAATATTGGGTTCTTCAATAGAATTTTATGATAACTTTCCCAAGATGTGTTGATTTTTCCCTTTCAGGAGAGAGAAATTGTAAGGAATTTCACGTGTCACATTCTTCACTTCAGAACTTGAAATTCACACCAGTACAAATTCGTTTCGTACCCTAACCAACGAAATAGGTCTCACTCAATTTGGAGGTATGTATCTTCAAATATAATAGTTTTCCCAAGAACACATGTTTTAAACTGAAATTTGGACCATCCAAAAACCCTAATTCCCTTAGAGAATAAATTTCAGAGTACAATGAATAAAGGGATGAATTTTGTACAAAATATACTTCATTATTCTATCTTCGTATTGTAAATATTTCAGAACATGAAACCAAGCCAAAAAAAATTGGGAGCAAAAATTCCAAGAAGACTTGTTTCAAACTAGTTTCAGGACTAGTAAAAAACCCTAACTTGAACAGAATGTATCTCCAAAAATATAATGAACAAAGATATGAAACTTGGAGAAAAGTTATATCTATATGTCGCCTCTACACCATAGAAATTCCATATACTGAAACCTTCCTAAAACAAAAAAAAATTGTAGCAAAAATTCTAAGAAGACTTGTTTTGAAGAAGCTAGTCCCAAGGATTGTCTAGCTCTGATACCAAATGTTAAGAACCAAATATCAAAATACCATAAAAACCTCAGAATAAGTACTCAAATCCTTGAAAAATAAATAAATTTAGATAATAATCCTCTTCGAGGGGGAAACCTCCTTATACATCATATGAATTCACAATTACAAGATGATTCCAAATGAAGAGGTCTCCTTGGTATACATAGAAGACTAGAAGGTACAATTACAAATAATGGACCCAAGCCAACATACATAAAATAACAATACTAATGTAATATTCCCAATTAAGGGGTAATGTGCCATGAATTATGGCTTAACACTCCACCCACCTGTGACCCACTCATTGTGCCTAGTGCAATGTAACATTGTGTGGGCATAATCATGCAAAGAATATAACACAAACCCACACTAGGGATTGGGACCCAAACACAACTGAAATAAGACCTCTAAATTAGGGATACAATCAAGCTCCACAACCAACACCCAATACTCAATATTATGGATTAAACCAAAAAAAGAGGCCTAATTAGACTCTTCTTGTTTTGTATGGAATAATCCTCTAGGTTATGGTATGGAAACCTTTTAATCAACCTTATGAATCAATTACAAAAAAAACTATTAATGTGAGAAACAAAATTAATCTAAGAAGTTTGGAGAAGTCTACTACTAAAGGATAACCCTCAGGAACATTCAATGAAAGTGGCCAATATATTTTAATTATCTAAGAATTATTTCTACTGAGAAGTATTACTGCAAGGTAACCTTTATAAACATAAAAGAAGAGAGAGGAAATATCTTCCCCTAGAAGATAACTCTTGGAAACAGTGGCTAGAAAAAACCTCAATTGGTACGGTTATCTCCATTTTGTGGATAACTAAGGAGATTGTGTCTTGAGGCCCTCAGGTTACATATATGGAGTTTCGAGAGACCACATTACCAACATTATCTTTTTTCACAGCTAGAGACCTACATCGCCACCATAGTGACCCAGTACTCGGTCATCATCCACACTAGCTTGCCACCACAGGTTACTTGGGTCTTTCTCCATACGGTACAAATTAGGTATGATGGTGGGTATCATTTTTAATATTTGAGGCATTCTATCTTGTATATCATAGGTTATTTTTTACTATGAGACATCTACTTTGGAAACTATTCCTTTTACCTTGTTTAAATGTTGGTGGTTGGCTTGCGACACTCAAGTATATGACCACCCTTAGGATGGGGTGTTTTTGGTAGCTTCCTTTGATGATTCATCATGCCACTCCTGACCATACTTACCACTTTCCATCATTATTACCTCTCATGGCATCATCTCTTAGGATTTTAGGGTAGACTGACCATAGAATGGACCATTCCTCATTTCATGGGAAGAAGGGGTTGAAGGCCTGTTGACCCTCGACCAAGGTTTGAGGAAACATTGGTTGTATTTGACCACTTTTAGGACTTCGACAGGCTGGTCGAATATGGAGCATCCAGGTGGAGCAGAGATCGTAGGATCTCACTCATTTTGCGGGCTTGTCGACCCAACAAAGGGTTTTAGGGTTTATGTAATGGGTTAAGGGATGTCGGTGCATGGGTTTACCCATGATTAGGCCTATTTGTAATGTATAAATAAGTAGCTAGTGATGTAAGAAGTTGCTCATGGCTTTGTGCAAGAAAGACTAGTTACAAGTTACTAGTTACTTGTGATTGGCTTAGCACATGACTAGTTGAATTTGTGCAAGAATGTGTTAGGGCTTGTAGAGCTAAGTGAAAGCGTTGTGTAAGTTCTTTGTGCAGACAAACTGTGTAAGGATTTGTGCTATCAAGGAGTTGGCTTTGTGCCTTAACCTAATTTTGAGGAAGGTGGATTTAGTGCATTGTGCATAGATCACCTATCCAGTACGAGGCTTGGCTCTGTGGCTCTGTGCACAGGAGCAGATGCATGTAAGAGATTGCAGACTAATAAATAAGAAGAAGAAGAAGTTGGTGGATGTAGCCCCACACTGGGGTGAACCACATATATCCTGCGTTGATGTGCTTTGTGCGATGTTGTTCATGTTGTTTATCTATTAGTGTATTGATCTTTACATATGTTAGATGAATGTATGGATTCTTAGTGCTTAATGATGTGAATGAATGCTAGATATGAGCTAATGTTGCATGCTAAGTAATTGGAAGTGTTAGATCTTGATTGTTACTGCGTTGATATGTAATAAGGGTTAATCTGCGATGTACATGAGAATCATAACCTAATGCATGTTGTTGGCTAAGTTCCCTACTAAGTATTTTAATCACGGATCTGTGTCCCAGCCTGGATGTATACATCTGAGTCCTGCAACCCCCCCTACCTCTACCTCGGGTGAGACTTCATATGCTTTGCAAGTGTTTCTAAAAGGGTCGGTAGTTAGGGTTTTTTTTGTGCGTTGTTGAAGCGTTGAACCATGGGTCTGCCCCTGTGCCAACAAATGGTTCCGTTGTTGGGACCTAAAACTGTGATTGCTGGGAACTGAAGAAAATATAAATCTTTGTGCATAGATCTGTTGTTGTAGTGCGTAGTATTATACTTGACTTGTGAAGCTCAATACTAAGAAAGAAACTAGATCTGAAGAAAAGAGGTAAGATCTTAAATCTTTATGCTCTAGTAAAGGTAAGATAAGTTGAATTTTTTTTCTTCGAAAATATGAATCTAGGTATGCTTGATAGATTTTGTCCTAGTCTGAAAACTAGGGCACAGTTAGAAGAAAGAGATGATCTAAATAATTTTGATAGAAATAGAGAAATATATGTTATTCCTATGCATAGAAAGAATTTTTGGACTAATAAGTGGATGCAGAAACCTAGAAAGAATTTTTGCAGAATGCAGATCCATCACTGTGATCCCAGTGCATAGTACAAAAAAGGTTGGGGATCATTTAAAATAAAGAGAGGATTGACACTGTGTTATAATTGTAGAAGACCGTGAAATCTTGCTAAAGAATGCCCTGGTATAGGCCCTCTCTATCTTTGTTGTAAAGATATTGGTCATGAGGTTGAGGATTTCCCAAGGATGATTGCTAAATTTGAAAATATGAACATGAGACAATAAGACTATAAAGAAGGTCAAGAAACCAAGGATATGTTAAAGAGCCATACAGAAAAAGAGCCAGAGACTATGTTAATATAGTTAAAAGAAGAAATGGATGATCACAAAGACATCAGTTTACCATAGATCCCAAAAGAAAAACAATGCATAGTTACAAGAATAGAAGACTTCGACATAGAATGTGTATTAGATGAAGAAACACATGTGAATATTATGCCAGAAAGCACTTGGGAAATTTTGGGAAAGCCTGTTATGATACCTTCATTGGGAAGGATAGGATCGTTTAAAGGAAAGATGATAACCCTATGTGGAAGAGTTACTAATATACCTATGATTTCGCATGGAACTATGACTGAAGAAGAATTTGAAGTTATTAGGTTTGTTGAGAACAATGCCCCTTTTTCACTTTTATTAGGAAAGACTTCAATTAAGAAGGATCAGATCAGAAGGAAAGCAGAGGAGGAATCCACAGGAAAGAAAAACAAGAATTAAGGGATTCCATAACCAGAAGAATAGAGCGACTAATAGAAGAACAAGAGGATCAGTCAAAGCAACAAAGGGAAAGGGAATTGGTTGTCGAAGTTGAAAGAACACATGAAGACTTAAAGAACCTATCCATGCAAGAAGAACGTATGTCCACCCAGAACCTAGTAAGCAAAGAGGTATTACCTTTGAAACCTTTGAAATAACATCGATAGTGCGAAGTTACCATGCTAAGAAAAGATGAGAATAAGAATGGAAAGAGGAATTCAAAGACTCAGATCATAGGAAATAAGGAAAGGAAGCTCAGTAAGAAGAAGTCTAAGTTAGAAAAACTATGGTAAGTTCCAAATCAGACTTCGCAGGAGGCAGATCTGTAGAAGTTGAACCTTGCCGGAATAGAAGAACAACGCAGAATGGGACTTCACCATGACGAAGATATATGACCGTTGGAGGTGCCCCGACCATTAGAATGACGCTCCAGAATGGATAGAAACACAATTATTGATGGAAAGACCACCATTAGACCATTGAAACTACGCCATAATGAATGGATTTGTATTGATTGAGTCATTCCTACCCATTGGAGGAATCCATTATGACGTTTCTTATTTAACCCGTTGGACGCTGCGCCAGGCCCACTTTTTGCAAATTGTGATATCCAAGCTAACAGAGAATCCATTGTATTGCGCTGTGATTTCTAGACCTCGCTATCCATCTGATTACCTCATTTTCCTATTTGACTACCCGAGTTATTTGATTACGAGTGTGCATGTCGGGTGAACATAGCACAGTAGAGAAGTCTGTGGAGGAGATACTTGTAGACCTCATGGCTGAGAGAGTTATGTCTATAGGAATACAGGCATC
>SNQJ01S0202383.1:0-16770 GCA_010110895.2 Picea sitchensis | reverse complement strand
ACTCAAACCATTCAATCCATTTATATTCTGATGGGTACTAGGCTTACACCTACATCAGTTTAGGTGTGAATTCTAGTGCTAACAGAGTATATATGTATGATGTTAGGTGGATAAGAAAGTTAATCTTGTTGTCCCTAATTGCAGCAGTAAACAATGATGTGTATCAACAATAAAATGGCAATGATAGCTGCAAAATAAAGTTGCTTTAATCTTAATAAAAAGTACAAGAGACAAGCTAGCAAATGACTAGTTTAGCTCAAGAAGATAGCATGAAACTTTAACAACAATGTTAGGTTGTTGTAAACAAGTTCTGAAGAAGTGATTATCAGCCTTATGGTTGTAACAAACAAGTTATTACAACAAATAAATCATCCATCAAAACTTGCCAATAATCCACCCAAAAAATGTGCTAGCTTTAGTAGATTAATGTGGCAAACTCTTAGAAACTTTCGACGGTTGATTAGTGAGTTATTAGTAAAAATGTATTAGGGTTTTTGCATCTCTAATGGTTGTAGATAAAATTTTATAACAACAAAAAGAAATAATTATCCAATTGAGATGCCCTATTGGCTCAACCAAGCACATGAAGCATATAATTGATTCTAAATTTGACAATTTCAAAAGAGTGATTTTTCACATTTACCAAGGCAATTATTTTATATCTCCAATGCAAAAATAACATTAGTGCCTTTAATATTTGGGTGAATGGAGTCTTTAAACACAAGTTGGATGAAAAATATCCCTAGGGGTGTAAATGTTGTTACTCCCTAGGGTATGCTAATCAAAATAGGGTAAAGTCTAGGAGGGTATACACAACCGTATTCCTCCTAGGAACCCTTGCAAAATGACTTGTAAACTTAGCAAATCAAATGAATCTTAGTGGAGGGTGTATCCAACATACTCCTCCTAGGTTTTAATCCAAAAATAACCAATAAAGAGAAATAAATAACTAACAATGCATGTTTTTCCATACCAATTCCAAGAAAATGAGAGATCAAACCCTAGTTCACCAAGCAAATTACCATCCAATAGCAATAAATCAAGTTTCCAAGAGGTGTGCACCACCTTAGCTCATCCAATCACCAAGATATAACACCAAAAATCCTCAAGTATAGCAGAAATTTCAACCAAGTACTTCTCAAAATGGGAGAGTTATGTTATAAATTGAGATTCAAATGATCACTATTTATACAAAATGTCTAAATCATAGTTTGTCCACATAAGTTAGGGTAAATCATAATACAAGAGGTCAACAACCCATATATTATCCATTTACACAAATAATAATATTTAATTTCACTTTTGCACATGAAACAAAAACCCTACGTAAGACGTCACCCCTTTAGGGAGAGGTTTTGACACTTTTCCAAGTCGTTGGAGAAGAAGGTAAAGGTTGTTGGGGATTATAGAGCCTCCTATTCATGTGCCAAGGTCTCTTCCTTCAATTCATGCCTCCTCCAACCAATTCATGCCAAGTTCCAATGAGTAACAACTCCATCACCACCAAACCCTAGCCCTGGGTGATGTTAAGCCCCAAAGAGTGACGTTTTTCCCCTTCTAGGCAAGTCGTCTGGCATGTGATGGATAAGAAAGGTCCTCCAAGGTGTATTATAGGCCTCCAAAGGCAAGTCGTCATGATTCGGCATGTGGTCCCTTGGAATCCAACTTGTGAGCTTACAACCCCATGGAATCCCAAGCTATGCTTGTTCCTCCAAAATTGTCCACCAGTTGGGTCCTGCAAAGACAAACAGATACGCCCTCCAATAATATCAAGTCAAAGCATCATGGTGAGTAAATAAAATAAATAAAATATCCATATAAGCATGCAAATACAAACTAACTCATCAAAAATAAACTAATGCTCAAAGACCCTATACAATTTGCCAAGTTTGAGTATTGGAGCGTTGACAAAACAACCTATTGGGTGAATCGTCCCTTAAGTTTAGGGGAGTTTTCCGAGGGGACCTCCTTCTAATTCATGTGGATGATTTGTTATGGATGATGGGAGAAATTTTGGGAATGAGGTTTCATGACATACAAGGGGTTGTAGTGTCTAACTTATGGGTGCCTTTGTAGAGGGTGTGTTGCACCTTCGCTTTCGATGCATCCTTTTTCCAATCCCATTCATTGTCGTTAATTAATTAATAGTACAAAACATTGGGTACTCCCTATTTGTGAATATATTAGGTTGGGGGGTAGTATGACAAGGCCACTTGAATCTAGAGGTACACAAAGTGTCATATGCAAAGAAAGAAAGGGACACTGCATGAGTGTACACACCTCAACAAGTGGGGACATATATATAATGTTATTTTGCTTTTGCAGGTCTTTGATTTTTTAAGAGAATATTTTCATTGCTCTCAAGACCTCTTTGGGTGAGCATATGGAAGGATCATAGCTAGGATTTTATATTTTTCCAGCCACAAGCCTCTGGGCTTTCAGCCCCTTCTTGGGTCAATACACCCGAAAAACCAAAAGGGTGAGGAGATGAGGGGATGAAGTGTGGAAGGTGGAAAATATGGTCGGGAATGGAATGATGACTCATACAAAGGATCTCCCAATAGCATACCTATACCTAAGGGTGACCACTTACTAGGGTGCAATGTCAACCACCAATGTCAAATAGGGAAAAGAGCATAATGTCCAAGAAAATGTCACATATAAAAAATAGTAATAGATGTAAAAAAATCAAATGCCTCAAATATTGAAATGATACTCACCATAATACATCACTTCTACCTCATGGATTAAGACCCAATGTCTTACGGAGGCCAGCTAATGTGGTGGATGTCGTCATAATCAACCCAGAGTTGTGGTGGTGAGGTGGGTCTCTATCTATGCAAGTGGACATTGTTGGTCAAGTTGTATCTCGGTACTCCAAGTCTGCACCCTGAGGGCCTTGAGATATCATCTCCTTAGTTATCCAACAAAATTAGGACAACATGATGCATTTTCTTGAATCGTGTTACATGTTAGTTACAATTTTTTGAAAAAATTGAAAATTTTATTTTTAATGAATAATTGTCAATTTTGAAAATTTGGATTTCTTATATGAATAAAGGGGTGAGTGCGCCACCTTTTTATATCCCAACATGTCTTGTTTAAGTGTGTACATGCAGAGGTCTTACCAGGAGATGTTGAGGTTCTAATGTACTCTACGACAATCACATGTCCCCAAGTAGGAGCCAGATGTTACTCCCATGCCTAGGGGTAACTAAAGAGATGATGTCTCGAGGCCCACAGATTGCAAACATGGAGTGTCGAGAACCAGATGACCAACGAAGCCCACATTGTGAAAACATATCCCCTCCTCTCCACCACACTGAACCGTTCTTTTTTAGCATCACAACAACATCCACCACATCGGCTTGGATCCTAGAGGAAAGTAGGTCCTACCGCATGAGGTAACAAGTTTGGTCTCATGGTAAGTGTCACTTTAATAATTGAAGCTTTTGAACATGTTGCAAAGTATTCTCTCTTTATTGTGAAATGTTTTCTTGGAATTTATACCTTTGTTCTTGTTTCACCTTGGTGGTTGACATGTTTTCCTAGTAAGTGGGTCACCCTTGGGAAGAGGGTTTCTACTGGGGGTCTCCTTGAAGGGTCATCACACCATTCTTATTCATACTTACCATTTTCCATACTTCTTCCCCTCTGTCTCCTCATCTTTTGAGTTTTAGGGTTCATTGGCCTCTAGAAGGGATTGTACATCATTTCATGGGAAGAAGGGGCTAAAGGACTAGAGGTGTTGTAGCTGGAAAAAGTTAAGAGCCATAAATGATCCGTCTAGATGCTCGCCCAAAGGTCTTGAGATCAATGAAACTCTTCTCCATAAAAAATGAAGGGCATGTAAAAATAAAACACATAATTAATAAATGTCTTGTATTGGGGAAATGCATTTTGTGTTGTCTCTTACTTTCCATTGCGTGTGGCACTCTATGTGTTTATAAATTCAAGTGGCATTGCGATACTCTTTACTTTCCATTGCACATAGTACTCAATGTTCGGACCCTAATAAATGAATGGAAATAAACGGCTTCAAAAAATATTTCATTGCAAACGAAGGTGAAAAAAACCCTCCACAAAGGCACCCATAAATGAGACAATATGAACCCTTGATATGTCTCTTGGATGATTTCTCTTGGCAATTGGTTGAAATATCTTGATAAGTAAGGTTTTTTAGTGCTATTTCTTGGATTAGGTAAGGAATTTATGCAATTATGTGTGTTTCTTCTTGATTTCAAGGTTATTTTTCTAAACCCTTGGAGGAGTATAAAGGCATACACCCTCCATCAAGGATCTCTCTTTTATTATCATTGAAAAGGCTATTTCAAAGGTTGCTACAAGGAGTAAAAATGCTTACACCCTTGTAGATTTACCTTGCTAAGGTTTGTCTACTCTAGGGAGTGAAAAAGATTACACCCCTAGAGTAATAAACCCTAGCTCATAAACAAGAGACTCCGTAACCCAATAGATAAGGAATTAATCCTTTTGCATTGGAGATTGAATATTTTGCATTGGTAAATGCGATTTCAAGGAGATTGAATTATTCAAGTTTGGAAATCAATTCTACATGCTTTAAGATGTATTGTGTCTTGACATTGTATTGATTGGTCAGGTGGTCTAGATGTTGTAATAAAATTTTATCTACAACCAATAGGGATGCATCAAACTCACTCTCTTTCACTCTCTTACTCACTTTTCTACCACTGAAATTCACTTGCAAGCTATCATAATTGATCTACTACTTATAGGCTATTGTTTGGGTGGGTTGCTTGTTGATTTTAGTGGCTAGAACTTGTTGTTGTAGCAAAAATTTTCTACAGCCATAAGGATGTTATAAAATATTGTTCATAACACTTAATAACATCCCTATTTTTCTATCAAAGTCTTGTTTTAATTATTGGGAGATTGTCTACTAATTGCTAGCCTTTTTTCCCAACATCATACACTTGATTTTGATGGTTTAATTTTCAATTTTCATAACTTATTTACTGCATTTATGTATATTTCCATACTGCTACAATTATGGGACATACAAGGTTTCGTGTTGATTCCCCATTGGTTTTGAGGCTTTAATCATCATATATTTTCTTTTTTTGGGCAGGTCTAACATTGTTTTGCACGTACCAACCTTGGAAACCATTTACCATCTCATAAGACTTCCTCTCAAGCCTCATTTCCATCCTTTACCTTGACCCTGGGGGCACTCTCCAAGATCTTGTATTATCCCATTTCAATCCCCTTGGGTCACCAGAGAATCCTCACTTGTGTTATTTTCCTTTACTAAAATGAGGGGGATATCTTTTGAGGTGACAATGATAGTTGTTCTCAATTGTGTCACATATACCAAGTAGGTGGGTTGGGCTTTCCCAAACTACAAATTGTCGCGATAATAAGAAGGATGGAGGAGAATTATGTATGGGTTGGGATATGGATACATTACACCTCTCAGGGCCCCCTTGATAGTACAATTCAACCCAAGAGTGATAACACATATCTAGAATATGATGATGCTCACCACGAAGAAACAAGGAAAAAGGCACAAATTCTAGAGTGTCGTGATCCATTATCCAACTCAACCATATATCACCACTTTCACAATAAGCACATGAGGTATTAAAAATTAATATAAAGAAACGAAACAATTCACCTCATGTATATCAAGCACCATAATCTTCAAACTTGGGAAATAGGATAAAAATGTGGGAATCATCATCGTTCAACTATCTATGGAAAACCATGGATCTCATATGTGAAACTACTATCTAAAGGAAGTATCATGGGAAAATTTGTTGTAGTTAGCCCTAGATGTTAAGGGGTAAAAATCACCACAATCCAAATAATAAATGGTTTGACAAGCATTTTCTCATTTTCACATTCTAAACTATCCATGACCTCTGTCACTCATGCCTCTAAAAGCTTCACCCTCTTCAACATTTTTATTTGTTCTACAAACACATCAATTGATTGTTATGTGATGAGATATAACATCATTTATTCTTGATAAAGTGTATTTGACTTGCATTGCACTAGTTTCTCCTCAACATTTAATTCCAAGTGATATAAATCCTCTACAAAATGCTTTTTTTACAAACTAATTCATCTTGAATGGTGAATTTCAAACAATTCACATACTTCAACACTCATTAATCTTCCTTCTCTTCATCTAATGTGCATTGACAATTTGTAAAACTCATTTATATACTCTTGCACATTGTTGAAACAACATCTTCTTATAATCCAAAGAAAAGAATTATCATGCACATTCATGAACATTTTATTCCATGTCATTATCTTTTCTTTTCTTTTCATCACTCATTCTTGATGCATAAACTCCCATAATATTGTAGATTATTGTTTCAATCTCATCACTACATGCTTTTCCTTTCGAGGATCTTCAATATTCTGTTACTCAAGGAACATAACCATTCTACTATAGATTTAGCCTTCAAATAGCCATCGTACTAGGAACATCCAGTAATGTTTCCCATCTTGCACAAGAACTTTATCAACTAGGTAATGGGATCATTTTCTTCTCCACTTTGTTCCTTATTTTCTTTTGGTTATGTTTTATAAGCAACCTCTTTTGCTTCTTCAATTTATTTCTTTGTCTCAAGTTTCTTAAACATTCTTCTATAGTCTTACAAATCTATGCTAACAACCAATGTACATCCTATAAGTTCCATTTATGTAGTCCCGGACAACATCACATTACAAATTTTGATTTTAGCCACACTAAGACCTTCACTTGAGATGAACCTCACTCTAATTTAAAATGATGTAGAGGATACACAATGGGCACATTCTCCAAGTATGCCCATGGTCAAACCTCATACAATCTACAAACACTATTAAGTATGGAGTAGAATATGTAAACACAAACACTATAAATTATGGTAGAATGTTGTAGTGAATATCTCACACAATATAATCAAGGACAAAAAGAGATACAAATCGGTCTATCTCATTATCATTATTATAGGGAATGCTTACATGTATAACAAAAATCACCTTAGAGCCAACCTACTTATCTCGACCTTTGGTATGATCTTAGGCCTTGACCTTCACCCTCAAATGAATATTTCCTCCTTCAGGGTCCTCCTCATCTTGGCTTCTCCTCTCCTTGTAACCACTCCTTTGCTCTTTTGACCTATAAACTTGGGGACACTAACCAACCCAATTTATTTTTGCATCATTACTTTATTGGCTACTCCATCAAATCATAACTAAGCTCATGTACCTGGTTTGGTTATGGAAAATCTATGTCTAATGGTTCAACTCCTCCACATATCACTTCATATTGCATGTGCACATTCATTCACCATACCATTATTCACATGTCCATTATCACAAGCAACTCACTGCTTTCTGAGATAACTTTCCTTTGCAATCAACCAACTACTTTGTGTGCACATATATTTGACACTAATGTTCACATATGCCTTCTTTCACACACTCCTCCACTGACCCACACCTTTTTTCTACTAATGCTTAACCTTTCTATTTTTCTTGCACACATGTTAGCCTTTTTTGCACATTCTCATTACAGTTCCTTACCCTTGGTTCCATATGACATTATTTCCAACTATAATCACACCAAAAATAGGAAATAAGTGCCCTCCCACCTTCTATCACATTTGGCATTGCATATGAAAAGTTAAAGGGTTTACTTTTAGTGATTTCATTCATAATACTTATTCTAATCTAGCCTAGTTAGGAACCAAAGCAAAGGGGTGAATAAATCCAAAACCTCTATTTCATTTTAGCTCTATTTACTTTCCTATACTAACTCTGTCAAGCCACCTTAATTTAGAGACATGTCTTATTTGATTCAACTATCACCTTCATACACTCTTCAATGGGATTATTAGGCCATAATAAATCACCTTGGATCAGTTAATCAACAGAGACATTTATTATTTCCTTCTCACTCTCCTCCTTTTCTTGGCTTGTAATAAAATTAAGTGGTGACTATCTTTCCATATCCTAGGCTCTTAACCTTTATATTATCTTTCTTTGTCATTCCCTTGGACAATGTAAGAAGTTCAATATTCTTAGGATCTTACCTCATTTTGTTTATTAGTCAAATCCCTTGATCTATGTAGGTCCCCTTCCTGGTGTTATTTATAGATCTTAACTCACCTTGGTGATAACAATGCCTAGAGGTGTTTGTGCACTTTGATGATCCTTCCTCTCATTTAAGGTTCATTTTTGTTTTGCGGGTCCCATTTCTTATTGTCTTTTCAATACTTGTAGTTTGTGGGTTCCATTTCTTATTAATAGTACATGCGATGTTTGAGTAGATTGAGAAGATATTCTTATTATATCAATATTGTATTAAACCAAGACAAAAACCTAAAGAATAATATTATCTTATAATTGTAAAAGGCAGTATTTGTTATGCCGTTGAAAAAGTCGGCCTTATTGTGCCTTGGAAAAATTCAATTGTAAATTAGAAGGGTAAAGAGTACAAGTCATCCCCGGAACCCTAATTCTGGGTGGCTCAGCTTGTATTTATAAGAGGCTGGAGGCACCTCACTTGAAGAACACACAAAACAAGCTCTCTCACACAAGTAAGAAGTGCACAAGTATGAGGAGAAGACACAACTACAGAGGAAGGGTGATACAGTGAATGATTTGGTTATCTGTTGAGAGACTATCTTGGTCTAGTGGTGTGCTACCCTATTACGGTTAGGGTTTATGTTTTATATTCTATTTGGTGAGATCTCTCTTAGAGAGACATTGTACTTACTAAAGAATCTACATTGAAGAAGATTTGTTGGGTTTCTCCCCAAGAGGGTTTCCAGGGATAAATCTTGTGTATATTGTGGATGTATTTCTTCGGTGTGATCGTTATGCATGCAGTTATTGTTTTAATAGTCTAAAGTTAAAAAATATCGAATACACTTAACTGCTTAAGAGGAGAATTTTAACATGGAATGGAGTAGGGCTGAAACATTTTCATGATCTAGAGAAATGGTTGGAGATTCAAGACCATGGGAAGTCTCTTAACCCTAAGCATCTTTCCTTGGGTTTTAGATTCTCATTTTGTGAATTTTAAAACCTGATTGGTGTTGCAACCTACAAGTAACCACAAAACCTAGAAGGTGATTTCTCCCACTTTCTGAAGGACGCTAGTCAAAGTAAATCCATCAAGGAGTTCGCCTAAGGAGGGTGAATCTTTCCCTTGGAGAAGAATTCCCAAATTCACATTTTGAAAATTAGGGGTTCCTCATAAATCCTAGCTTAACATGTCCTGGCAGGTGTAGATTGAAGCTGGAGTAGTTCATCTTGGCCTAGCACACTCTCTGGTAAGTTCAAAATATTTCTTTGAAAGTTTTCATTTTTCTTATTGCATTACCATTCCAAGGAAAGATGCACCCTAGTACCAAGCTTGATGAGGAGCTTGAAGGTGTTGATAACTAGAGCAAGGAAGTATAAATTAGATACTCATTCTAGAGAGACATCTAGAAGATTTTAGATCAAAGAAGAAGTTCCAAACTAGATGAAGAGATGAGGCCAAGGCAAAATTACAAAAGAACATCAGAGTAAGGCAAGCGATAATTATTTCTAATTCTATCAAGGATCATTTGATCCCCATGTTTCATCATTGACAACTCCCAATCAAATTTTTGATGCATTATTATGATTGTATGAATGCAATAATATCAAGCGGAGATGACATGAGGACACAACTCAAGAATGTAAAGATACGAGACTTCATAAACTATCCAATCATACTTCAAAAGGATGTCTCAAATCAAATAACATCTTGAAGCCATTGGAGACTATTCAGCCCAGGAATTAGTAATGACTACGTTGAATGGTCTCCCAGCGACTGTGGGGAATCATTCATTTTAGGGGAATGTCTTCTAGAAGGCTAACAAGGTTTAGTAGGCTATGGGAGGATTCCACTTAGAAAGAAGCTAGATTGGTAGCAAGGGAAGAGAAACAAGGTGATGAAGAAAATCAAGCTCTAGGCTCAAACAAGAAAGGAAAGAGAAGGAAGAAAAAAAAAAAAAAAAAAACCTCATGGATTACAAAATACTCAAACGTTTAAGAAGGATTTCTCAAACTACAGATGCTACATCACATTAGGAAGACATGACACACTGCAATAAACTATCCCAAATCCAAGGGTTAGGTAAGAGAAGGAAAGTATAAAAGACACCATGCTCATGCCACAAAAGATGATGAACATGATCAAGGAAGGTACGAAGATGACTCAAACAAATAATATGTATTGATCTCATCTCTTACAGGCATAGTCACTCATGGAAGTGATGCGTGGCTTATTGATAGTCGTTCTTATAAGCACATGACAAGTTACAAGGATTCTTTCTGAGAATTAGTTCAGAAGGATTCACCTCATAAGGTGAAGCTTGGTGATAACTATCAGTATCCCATTAAGAAAGTAGGAGAAGCATATTATAGATTGGATCCAGGAAAACCTATGAAGATGAAGGATGTTTTGTATTTACCTGGTTTGAGGAATAATTGCCTTTCTATCTCAGCTTTGGATAAGAAAGGATTTAGAGTTGCCTTCATTGATGGTGAGGTTCTCATGTAGCCAAAAGGAAAATCTATTGATGATGATGTAGTGATTGGTGTTCAAGAAGGAGGCCTATACATGTTAAAGGGACATTCAATTTTAGCATTAGTACACAATATAGTTACTCCAAGTGAGATTTGGAATATATGGTTTGTTCATATACATTAGAAGCCCCCTCTTTTGATAGAAAGAATTCAGAGTTGCCTTCATTGATGGTGAGGTTCTCATGTGGCCAAAAGGAAAATCTATTGATGATGATGTAGTGATTGGTGTTCAAGAAGGAGGCCTATACACGTTAAAGGGACATTCAATTTTAGCATTAGTACACAGTATAGTTACTCCAAGTGAGATTTGGCAGAGAAGGTTTGCTCATGTACATCACAAAGCCCTACTGATCGTGAGAAAGGTGGTGACATGTTTTCTAGAAATCCAAGTGAATCATGAAGGCATATGCAAGGGATGCGCACAAGGAAAGAATGTGAAGAAATCATTTCCGAGCAATGATAGAAAATCCAAAGGAGTCTTGGACATTATACATTTAGATGTGTGTGGACCGATGTCAGCCACTTCACTTAGCGGGTATGTATACTATGTTTCATTTATTGATGATTTCTCACATAAAACTTGGATTTATTTTTTGAAAGATAAAAGTGAAGTATTCAACAAGTTTAAAGAATTCAAATCACTTGTTGAAAACATGTCTGAAAAGAAGATATAGATATTAAGGTCATATAATGGAGGAGAATTCACATCAAATGAATTCAAGGCATTCTGCAAAGAAGTTGGGATTAAAAGGGAGCTCTCTACTCCCTACAATCCTCAAGAGAATGACGTGGCAAAAAGAAAGAACCATACAATCACAGAAGTAGTAAATACCATGATTCATGATCAATATTTACCAATGCATCTATGGGAAAAAGCATCCAGAACCACAGTATATGTGCAGAATAGAAGTCCCCACCGTTTACTTGGGAATAAGACACCATAAGAGATGTTTATAGGTGAAAAGTCAGAGGTCAACCACCTGATGGTATTTGGTTTTCCAGTGTTTTTGCATGTCCCCAAGGACAAGAGATCAAAGTTGGACCCTTCAGGAAAGAAGGGTGTATTTGTTGGATTCAGTGAGACATCGAAGGAATACAGAGTTGACATCTGTGGTCATCGACAGATTGAGACTAGCAGAGATGTCACCTTCGATAAGGATGCATATTTTAGTAGATCAAGACAAAATCATTCAGATGAGATTCATGATGAGGAGCTTGAAGCTCCAAGAGTTATAGATACAGATACAAGAAATGATGTTGTACTAGAAGATCATGATATGGAAGAACCATAGAGACCTGCAAATTCATCCCGAGAGATGAATACTAAGAAGAGAAGACCAACTTGGGCTTGTGAAATTATTCAAGAAACCGAGAAGTATGGTGCTCTAGATGAATCCTTCATAGAAAGCAAGAGACCACGACCATACTCTAGTTATTTGGCATTGTTTTAAGTGACATTATTGATGATGAGCCTACCAATTATGAAGAGGTTTTAAAGAAGAAAGAATGGAAGGATGCCATGATTGAAGAGTACCATTCCATTGTAAAGAATGATGTTTTGGATGTGGTTCTGAGACTGAAAGAGAAGACATTGGTAAGTTCCAAGTGGATTTACAAGACGAAGCATTCAACAGATAGAAGTATTGAGAAGTACAAGACAAGATTCGTGGCACATGGTTTCTCCTAGAAATAAGGAATATATTATGAGGAAACATTTGCTCCCATGGTGAGAAACACTTTGATTAGAGCTATACTTGCGATAGTTGCAGTGATGAAGTGGAAGGTACACTAGATGGATGTGAAGACAACTTTTCTAAATGGTGTAATAGAAGAGGAAGCGTATGTGGAGTAGCCATAAGGTTTCGAGACACATGACAGTGAGATTCATGTGTGCAGATTGAAGAAACCCTTGTATGGACTAAAACAAGCACCTAGAGCATGGTACGATATAATTACCAACTTCCTCATGAGCTTGGGATTTACCAAGAGTAAAGCAGATTCCAACCCGTACTTCAAGGTTGTATATGGTGGACTAATGATATTAATATTGTATGTGGATGACATGTTTCTAACAGGAGACGAGAAGCTCATCACTGAAAGTAAGAGGAAGCTTGCAATAGAGTTCGAAATGAAAGCCCTAGGTATGATGCATTACTTATTAGGTCTAGAAGTATGGCAGAGAGCGAGTGAGATTTTCCTTAACCAAGGGAAATTTGTTGTATATATTCTGAAGAGATTCAGAATGATGGATTGTAAGGCCATGCCTACACCGATGGTGAAAAATATGAAATTATTTAGTGACACATCTTCATAGAAAGTGGATGCCACCATGTATAAACAAATGTCTAGTTTGTTAATGTACTTAACGAACACAAGGCCAAATATATGTTTTGCAGTGAACACATTGAGTCAATATATGGTTGATTTGAGAGGTGTTCACTTGATTGCAGCAAAACATGTGATGAGGTACCTAAAGGGTACAATTGACTATGGACTCATATATGCTTTAGAACGTGAGATAAGCCTGCAAGATTTAATACTTCAGATCGGGCCGGTAGTGTTGCAGACTAAAAGAGTACATCTGGATGTTGCTTCAGTATGGGATCAGCTATGATCTCATGGTTCAACAGGAAGCAGACTAGTGTGGCGCTCAGTATGGATGAGGCAGACTATATATAAGCATCTTCAGCTAGCAGCGAAGTAGTGTGGCTTCAAAGGCTACTTGCATGATTGTTTGATATCGAGTTAGAGGCAACTTGTATATGTTGTGACAACCAGATTTGTGTGAAGTTGTCAGAGAACCCGATGTTCCATGACAAGTCCAAGCATATCGATATCAGGTACCACTATATCAAATCTATGGTATAGATGGGAGAAGTGAGGCTCTAGTATGTTGCTACAGATGAACAGATAGAAGATGTGTTGACCAATCGTCTGTCGAGAGTGAAGTTTGTATACTTCAGAGACAAGCTTGGTGTGGTCCAGAAGGATGTCCCTAGTAAGAGGGAGTGATGAGCTATAGATGTGATTACAGGGCAAAAACATCAACATGTGACAATGGCAATAGGTAGTCATTCACGAGCATGTTAATGATTGTGGAACTAGTAAATGACCTCTCACAAGGTCAACATATGCCAAGCCTTTGGGTTGGCTAGTTACCAATATTTTCAAGATGATGGGACAACCTGTGTGGTTGGAGGTGTTTCCTAGCCTTGGGCTAGATGGGTAGTGTGTGCGCACTACATCGGCTAATCCTTGTGATTAGATGCTTGGTCACTGTGGACCGGTTACCTAATGTGCCAACTAGAGGTTACTAGTTCTTTATGAACTAGATGTTAGATTTTGTGTGAGCTGGAGAGTTACTAGTTATTTACAAACTAGATGTTAGATTATGTGTGAGCTGACGAGTTACTAGTTCTTTATGAACTAGATGCCCGATTCTGTGTGAGATAGCGAGTTACTAGTTATTTACCAAAAAGATGTCAGATTCTGTGTGAGCTTACAAGTTACTAGTTACTTATGAACTAGATGCCATATTCTGTGTGAACTGGCGAGTTAAAGCCCCATGATGACATAAAGCCTGGAAGTATGATGAGACTCTGAATGCATGATGTGGTTACAAATCTTGTTCAATATATATTCATGGAAAGTCAACAAGTCAATGGTCAAGTGTATAGAAGCACAGAAGCAGTCGCGATGATCGTGCTAGAAGAATACCTTCCTTGCTAAGAGGGAGTGTTGAAGTTTGAGTAGCTTCGAAATATATTCTTATTATATCAATTTTATATTAAACCAAGACAAAACCATAAAGAATAATATTATGTTATATTTGTAAAGACGACCATGTTGTGCCTTTGTAAAAGTTGGTCCGATTGTGCCTTGGCAAAAGTCAATTGTAAATTCGAAGGGTAAAGTGTACGAGTCGACCTTGACCTATTTCTGGGTGGCTCAACTTATATTTATAAGAGGATATGCCCCTCACTTGAAGAACACACAACACAAGCTCTCTGTTAGCAACATTTCTTGTAAAGGGGGGTAAAAAGCGAAGGAATGGGTTAAAAACCCCCTTGCCCTAAGTTCAGATGCAAAGTGCGCTCATGATTAAGCGGCAAGAAAATTTGGATGGCAGAGATTCACGCGCCCGGATCAACGACGCACATAGGATTCTGGAGCCCCCCCGCTTTTCTACCTTTAAGCGGAGGGCGGGGGGTCCGAAATTGAGGGTGCACCTCTTCAACGGTCATGATCGGAGTGCCGGGATCAACAGCACNCGCATCTTCCCAATGGTCACGATCAAAGCTCCCGGATCAACGGTGCTCAGGTGATCCCATCCTCCTCAGCCGCTCTGTTTTTAATCAACGCGGTCCCTTCCCCATCTCATCATCCACTCATCACCTGCCATGTGTCCCTCTCCTTTCCACGTCATCCTCCCATTAAAATGTGCCCATTATATCTCATCTCCTGCCCCCTCCACTTATTGTCTTCCACCATGTGTCTTCCCCTATCACCTCTCTCACACCTCGTCACTTCTCATCTCACCCTCACGGTTTTGGTGCCACCACTCCCATTATGCGCCCCATCCTTCGCGCTGGCCTCCACGCATATTCATCAGGCCGTTCAACTAATCTAGGTGGCAGTGCGAGGAGTCTTCCACGTCCCAAAGGTGCCGAGTTGGCCGGGTCATTCTCAATCCCAATGAAGCAATTATTAAGGTAGTTGGTGTTGGTTAGACATCATCTCCACCATAATGGGAAAGTCCGGCGACGAATTAAGAGCACGTCGATTCACCTACGGAGCTGTCAGAAGTTCGATTGCGTCTGCCATATGTGCACGATCATTCAAATACTGCAGGTGCAAATTGTCAGAAGCCATGCAGATGCAAAGTTTTTAATGCAACGTCTCGATTTTGTTGCTGTTGTTGTTTTGAGTATATGTAGGCATTTTCGCCATTTTTGTATCTATCGATGGTTGAGCAAAGCTCCCGATTGTAAAGTTTGGATGAAGCGCTGGTCGCTCTGGTTAATGTACAAGGCATTTGAGACTTCTTACTTTATGGATGTCAGCTTCTTTTCATCTCTTTGTTTACTATGTTAGAACAACTCGGAATTGGAGGATCCAGTCGAGTTGTAGCTGTTATGGGATGATGTAGGTTGGATCACTATAATAGCTGCATTGTTTCTAATCAGTTCCTATGATATTCTCAGCGCTGAAACGACTTGGAATAGACGGATTCAGTCGAGTCATCCCTCAGCTCCTTGAAGCTCTGGACCAAGAGGATCTTGGTTTCTGAGCTTTTCTTCCTCAAGCTCCCAAAGGCTTGTCGCCTGAGGCATCTTTCTCATCTTTCTCATAAGTCCTCCATCTACCACCCTTTAATCCATTCACTGACAAAAGTTGGATCAAGACCTCCCTTGCTTTCTGCATACCAGGCCCGGTTTCCTGAGTTTAAGCTATAGTTTCTCGAGTTTCTATCCATCTGATCACCCCATTAAATAAATCGTGACATAAAACTGATGGGCGTTAGGCTCTGCCCCTGCAAACAATCCAGGGGTGACTTCTGACGCTAACACTCTCTCACACAAGTAAAAGTGTGCAAGTATGAGGAGGAGACACAACTACAGAGGAAAGGTATTCCGGTGAAGGGTTTTGGTTATCTATTGGAGGACTATCTTGGTCTAGTAGTGTGCTACCCTATTCTGGTTAGGGTTTATGGTTTATCTTCTATTTGGTGAGATCTCTCTTCAGAGAAACATTGTAATTGTTGAATAATCTATATTGAAGAAGCTTTGTCGGGTTTTCTCCCCCAAGAGAGTTTCCCAGGATAAATATTGTGTGTAATGTGGAGTTCTTGCTTTTAGTCATCCTTATGCATGCATTTAATAGTTTAAAGTTAAAGAATATTGAATACACTTAACTGCTTAAAAGAAATTTTAATAATTTTGTCAATCCTTCTACTTTATGTTCCCCCTTCCTTGTACGATATATCAATCCTCCTCTCACTTAAGTACACATAATTTATTAATGCATGTGCAATTTGTGTGTCCCATTCTTTCTGTACTTTGTGGATCCTTCCTCTCTCTAATCTTAATATTACTTAGAGGTCCATGTGTGCTTTATGGGACCCTTTAATCCTTAATGTGTTCTTTGAAGATCCTACCTCACTCTTGTACT
>SNQJ01S0202382.1:0-16770 GCA_010110895.2 Picea sitchensis | reverse complement strand
GAGTTCATTTTGTTAGTATATTGTTTCACTTTATGATGACCCAGGTTGCGCCAGAGAGCCACATACTCCACCTTGGGTTGGTTTTGAGTGGGTCTGCAGGGACTTGTCCTATGGAGGGAGGAAGTTTCTCTGTCTTGATCATCATGATTGGGCATGGAGATGGTTGGGCAGGTACTACTTCCATAGAGACATGTTTACAGATGCAGCTTCTGGATAGTAGGTCTGATTGCCACAAGTATTTCAGCTTAAGGATCCAGGAGTGGGGGATCCAGTATATATACAGGGAGCAGTCAGGCATGGCCAGAGTAGTGCACTGCCAACATGGTGATCGTCGACAGAGACTAGCACAGGACACAGGGATTGCAGGGTTGAGCATTTCACTGACTGACAGGGGCGAGTGGAACTTTGCAGGGGAAAGGTGTTTTGACCTTCCATTGAGCTTTAGTGTTGAGGAGAGAACATCACTTGAGGGTGTCTCACAGAGGTCTTGCATTACATCACTTTGGCATCAACATATGCAGTTGATGGAGGTCGTGTTGATCTTGGTAGGGACTTGGAGGATGGACTCATTCTGGGATGAGGCCATGTGTCATGTGCAGGAGATTCATGGTGTTGATATTTTTTAGGATTATGCCTCATAGGGTATTGCAGTTCATGTCCTGATATGAGACCCAGGGGGTGGAGAGTATGATAGTTCATCCATGGATGGGGCCTACTGTGTGTCCCACAGGTGGATATGGGATCCCGGTATTATATTTGGATGGGTTCAGTTATTGCTTGAGTACAAGTAATATTCTAGCAAGGTGGACTATAATGTCCCCACTTTGGGACATCGGGGTATTACAGAGTGTTATGATGACTAGAGTAGCCAGATGGAGATTATAGCGAGTAAAGAGACTATTGAGGGGTATTTTGGGGTGCGGCTTGCTTCGCTCATCCTATTTCATCATTATGATCCATTCCACACATATTGGCTTTGGTTCCGTTGCAATCCGACGATTTCCATGATTTTGAGTATTTTGAGCTATATGTTAATTAAATTCACCGAAGAAGTCATTTTGGGCACAATACTTGGAGGAACCTCTCAGTGTAATAACTCATTGGAATCGGGAGGAACAACACTACGGGATAGGATGATGAGAAGTGAATTTCAATGGTCGGGGAAGCCACAAGGAGGGATAAGGTGCTTTTCAGAGGTAAAAAGGTTAATTAATTAATTAAAGTGATTTAATTAATTAATTAATAATTAATAAAGTAAAAGTCACTTTGGAGGGACAAGGTGAGCAGGAAGTATAAAGAAGAGGCAAGGACCTCTATTCTCTCATTAATGTTGATTATCAGTTTTGATATATGGCTTATAGCTAGTGAGCCCATGCCTTGGGGGTTTTGAGGGTTTTGACTTAACAAATCCCAGAAGACAATTCGGTGGTGAAAGATTCCACCTACCTTGTTCCAAGCTTGGTATCAGGGATGCAATACTCCACCCACATTATTCTACTTCATATCTACTCATTTGCAGGAGAGTTCTACACCAGTTGCAGGTACAGGAAGAGAGAGAGGGCACACCATTGGGGGTTTCGAGCAAGGAGGGCACACCATTCATTGAGGGAAGTTAGATACAAAAGTCTAGAAGGGATTTTGGAGATTTGAGCACTTGGGTATTTCTTGCAGGGCCTTGTTCATCATTTCTAGTGCCTTTTGAGAGAGTTAAATGGTACATATGATTTCCTAGAGCATTGGGACGAATTGGAAAGAAGGAGGGCACTTTTGAGATTCAGATCTATTCAGTTTGGAGCGGTTATACTTCAGATCTGACCCAGAGACTTCACCTAGTTACTTGTAGTGTCCTGATATATCTTTCTAGCAAGTTTCAGGGCATTTGGAGGCCTCCTTCATGAGGGCCGGATTATCGGGCACTTCAGGGGTTCAGGAGGGCACAACTTCATTGGAGGATTCAACATTTGGAGGAGTTATCCATAGCATTTTGGATTGAGACTTCAGGAGGGGGATAATATCACCCCGATCTATCATTCTGCCAAGTTTGGAATAATTTGGAGGCTTCCTTCAGTTGGGCCGAATTATTGGGTCTTCTTAGCTCTTTAGGAGGACGTGCCATCAACCAGGGGGGTCTGGACTTGACCCTGGTTTTTCTATAGTGATATTCATTTTGTATTCAGCGTTCGGAGGCTTGCATCTTCTCATCGGGAGCATTTTGTAGCATCTCTTATTATGTTTATTGGATCCATCTTTTGATCATTCTAGATCTGCACCATTCTTGTATCTGGTTCTCTTACTATTATGAATAAGATCATATCTGAGGCATTTTTGGGTTGTCTATTATATCGTTGATCTTGCATGTGGTTGAGGTATGTTTCATTGCTTTATATTCTTATCTGTTGTTGCAAACACACATTAAAATCATCAGTATAACCCTAGCACAACCTAAGAGACAATAATAAGCAAAGTATTTGACGAAATTCCACAACCAAAAAAAGTTTAAAAATGCATGCAAAACGTGATGTTCCTAGCATCATGGCTTGGGAAAATTACATCATTGGGGCTCTTTGAGGCTCCTCTAGATGTGTTAGAGTCAATCCATGTCTCCTCCGATCAAATCATGCCAAGTGTCAATGTGCAATAACTCCATCACCGCCAAACCCCCTCAAGCATGACGTCAAGCCTGAAAAAGTGACGTTTTGCCTCTCATAGGCAAGTCGTTTGGGTAATAGGGGTTGGGTAAAATCCTCCATTGTGTCATGTAAGTCTCCAAAGGCACGTCTCTGTGATCTGGTGTGTGGGTCTAGAACATCCAACCTGTGGGATTTTTTCCCCGTGGAAGCCCAAGCTAGGCTTGTTCTCCCAAAACTGGCCACCAAGCAAGGTCCTGCAAAAAAAAAGGGTACGCCCTCCAAATATCTCAAGTCAAAGATATCATGACAAGTGTAAACCACATCTAATAAACAAGGCACATAAGCATGTGCATCAAAACTACCTCATCAAATTAAACAAATGCTCAAATACCCTATACAATTGACCAAGTTTAAGTATGGGAGGGGTGTCCTAAAAGTCCTATTGGGTAGACCAAAACCCTCAAGTAGGGGATGCTCCCAAGGATGGCCTTTCAAGTTTATGTAATGGATGATGAGGTGTAAAGGGATTTAGACTTCATAGGTCAATGATTTTCATGACATACAAGGGCTTGTATTATTTCATTTATTGGTGCCTTCGTAGAGGGTGTGTGGCACCTTTGTTTGTGATGCACTTTTTCCAAGCCCATCTTCTTTTTGTTCTTTCTTTATATTTATTTCATGTTTTAAGGAACAAGTTGAAGGCCATTGTCCTGGCTTGGTGTCCAGGTAACGATAGTGCCATTCACAAATACCTCGCAGAAATGAGAAGGCTAGGTCGTGATGAGAGCCCCTTTCTCTCATTTTTGTAACTGAGAACCACTACCTTGACTTGGTGACTAGATGATAGTAATGTCATACCACTAAATACCCATGATCATGATAGGCCGGCTTGTGATGAGACCTCCCATCATCCAACTAACCCCTTAAGCATTCACTACCATTTATTTTGGTAGGTCCCCTATTTCTTATAGAGAAGCGCTTTATTGCTTTCTTGAGGATCCTTGGGGAAGCATCTGGAAGGTCTATATTTAGGCTTTTATATTTTTAGCCAACAACAATCCCTCTGGGCCTTCATCCCCTTCTTCCCATGAAATGAGGTACATGCGCTTCTTGGCTCACTAAAGTCAAAGGGCCTAGAAGAGGGAAATATGATGGGAATGTAATGAGTGGAAAGTGGTAAGTATGGTCGGAAATGGTACGACCACCCCTTAAGGGACCCCTAGTCACAAATATTCCCCAAAGATTGGCCACTTACTAGGAAATCTATGTCACTCACGAAGGTGAAACAGGGTCAAAAGCATAATGTTCAAGTAGACGTTCTATAATCAAAAGCATCTTAAATACAACATGTTTAAATGCCTCAAATATTAGGGTGATTACCTGCCATAATACCTGACTTGTACCGCATGGAGCAAGACCCATCTACCTTCCAGAAGTTCGCTGGTGTGGTGGATGCTCTGACAATGGATCAAAATGTGGTGATAGAGCGGGCTTCCACATGTACAAGTGGACACTACTAGTCATGTGGTCTCTCGTCACTCCATATATGCAACCTGAGGGCCTTGAGACATCATCTCCTTATTTACCACACAAAATGGGGATAACATGACGAATTCAACAAAATGTGCTCCAACAATGATCAAATAATGTCCATAAATCCTTGAAATATGTCTCCAATGCTTGACCATGTCCATACCTAAGGTCAAGGCACCTCTGTGAAGCATAAGAGTGACCCTCAAAGTGAAAAAATGGGTCACAAAACTAGTTTATTTAGAATCTTGAATAATCACAATAGTCTTTAAAATTTGCCAAGAAGAATAACCAAGAAAGATAGAGTTCCAAGAGTTGACACCAAGAAAACACCAAGTAAAGATCTTTTATTAAATGGCTCCAAGAATAATATCCAACAATTCACAACAAAATGAGTGAGAGGAGTGCCTATATTTATAGATGAGGCTCTCAACTCCTCTCCACTCTTTATTCCCCAAAATTAGGCAAAGGAATAAAATAAAATGATTTGTCATTCACACAAACCAAAGACTAAGTCAAAAATACAATTAAATGATGCTTTACATTGTTAAAACCCTCATAGAAGGGGATGACTTCAACAAAATGTGCTTCAAAAATGATCAAATAACATCCATAAATCCTTGAAATATGTCTCCAAATCTTGACGATGTCCATACCTAAGGTCAAGGTACCTCCATGAAGTATGGGAGTGACCCTCCAAGTGAAAAAATGGGTCACAGAACCCCCAACAACAAGGATGACGTCAAGCTTCTAAGAGG
Source organism: Picea sitchensis (assembly GCA_010110895.2). Taxonomy (NCBI): domain Eukaryota; kingdom Viridiplantae; phylum Streptophyta; class Pinopsida; order Pinales; family Pinaceae; genus Picea; species Picea sitchensis. The sequence goes on along the minus strand of SNQJ01S0202382.1, from coordinate 11,852 downwards.
GCCTTTTTGGTAAAATGTTCCACTTGAAAATTTTTGGGGAGGGCTTAAAATGTGGCAAGAAATAATCCTTGGCCACTCAAACTCTAAAGTCTACCTTAAAGAAGGGGGGATGGCCTCACCCCAAGCCAAAATAAAACCCCAAAAGTGGATGACTTCTCTAATTTGCTCAACAAGCCATCAAAAGGTGATCATAAAATGCATCCACAACAAAGGGGTAAGTTCCAAGTGACCTCCATGAAGTGTTAAGTCACAAGCGAGATCTCCACATCATCCAATTAGGGTCAAAATAGCCCCAACGTCCTCATGAAGTGCCCCCAAATGAAGTCGACCCTCCCTTAGTGAGTAATTTTCTTTAAAAAAAAGTGCCCAAGGAGGGGGGTGTTTTGAGCTTTTGACACGTGGCGAGTGTAGAGGATTTCCATGCGGATGAAAATAGCCTGTTCATGCCTCGGAGAGGGTGACCAATGCCTCAAAAATTGTGAGACTACCTCGATAAATGTGAAACGAGATAGTCATATGCAAAACAATCTTCGAAGGCCCAAGTGTGGTACATGAGAAAGAGAGGGTCCATGTGGGTAAGGTGTGCTAAACCATAGGTGTGACAACTCTTAAAAGTGCAATTGAAGATTTTCTAGGTCCTATCAAGCTGCCAACTAGGTCTGTCTTTGACCTCAAGTTGGCTCTAAGTTTCAACTGTCAATGAAGGTATTGTTGTTGTTTTAGGACAACCAACAGTTCATGAACTTCTTGCTAATTTGTTATGGTTACATTCACAATTTTAGGTGCTCTAGCATGTAGTTTTAGTCACCAAGGGTTAGCACATGCATACTAAAATAAATGTAACACACCTCTAATGATGTGATAGAGGTTAGGATCAACATCCCTCTTCTCGAAGACCATCTGAAGAAAGTATGTGCCAATGCGTGAATACCAAGCTCGGGGAGCTTACTCCTGACCATAAAGTGTCTTTCTCAAAAGACATACGTGAGTCTCCCCCTCACTCACCTCAAACCCCTGTGGCTGCTCAATGTACACCTCCTCATCTATAAAGCCATTCAAAAATGCAGTCTTCACATCCATCTAGTGAATGCTCCAACCCATCTCTGCTGCTATGGCAATAATGCTCCTGATCGAGGTGTATCTCGCAACTGGTGCGAATGTCTAATCATAATCGACTCCCTCTATCTGAGAGAAGCCACAAAACAGGCCTTATGTTTCTCTATGTTTCCATGTGCATCATACTTGGTTTTGTACAACCACCTGGAAGTCACAACTGACTTCCCCACTGGCCTCAGAACCACCTCCCAAACACCATTGTGCACAATAGAGTCATACTCCTCTACCATGACCTCTCTCCAGACCTGTTGGTCCACTACATGCTCAAATGTTTGTGGCTCAGTATCTGCGATACTTGTCACTAGTGCCAAATATGCTCCAAATCTGACTGGAGGTCTACTCTCTTTGATATGGCTCTTGGGCTCCCCCACATTCTCTTTGGCCTCCTTCAGGGTCTCCTGAAACCATCTAGGTCTCCTCTTACCTGAAATGGTCAATGGAGAAGTAAGGTCTCTCTGCCCAAGAGTGACTACCTCAGGACTCATCTCAACACTCTGAGAACCTGAAGCCTCTGCCCCCTCTATCTGAACACTCTCTGATTGTGACCCTAAAGCTATGCATGGTGACTCTGTCACCCCTGATATTGGTGTACCAGAACCCTAAGGCTGTGCTCCCTCAGAGACATCAATCGATGCCTCTACATCATCCTCAACACTGACTCTCGACTCAAGAGATCTATGAAAATCCCTATCCTCCTCAAATCTGACATCTATGCTCACCACCACTCTCCTAAGTGGTGGAATGTAGATACAATAGGCTTTGGACACCTTTGAGTATCCAACTAGAATCCCCTGCTGGGATGTGGGGTCTATCTTTGTCCTCCTCTCCGACGGGACATGAGAAAAGGTCAAGCACCCAAAGATCCTGATGTTCTCGACATTGGGCCTCCTACCAGTGAAGGCCTCCTCATGAGTCATCTTCCCCAATATCATGTGGGGGCTCCTGTTCTGCAGTAGCACTCGCCTCTTCCCAAAGGTACAAAGGCAAACTCTGATCATGCAACATGGATCTCTTTGCACTGGTAATAGCCCGGTTCTTCCTCTCGGAAACCTCATTTTACTGGGGGTTGTATGGTACGGTCATATGTATTCTAATGCCATGCTAGGCACAAAAGTCTATGAATTGTCTGGAGGAATACTCACCCCCATTATCCGACCACAAGACTTTGATCCTCTTTCCAGATTGGTTCCCAACAAGAGATTTGAACTCTTGGAACCATTTGAAGACCCCACTCTTGGCCTTCAGGAAATAGATCCAAGTCTTCCTTGAGTAGTCATCAATGAATGTGAGATAGTACTCACAACCACTCAAGGACTTTCGAGTCATGGGCTCACACACATTTGTGTGTACTAAATCCAGTATCCCAACGGACCTGGTGTCACTACTGGGGAACGAGGCCTTGGTAAAACATAGCGGACTACGAATTGTCACTCTTGGGAGCAGACCTTGGTAAACTTCAAGTGCACCCTTTACCAAACATCGATGCTCTGTACTGATGTTTGTGGCACTCCGGTCACAACCTCTCTGATCCCTCTGAGAGCTCTATTGTTGTCCTTATACACACTTGCAAGCGTGAGCTAAGTCCGGCTCTTAGTGTGTCCTTGGAGGCACAATGCCCTAGGTTCACAATACTTGTCACTTGTTGGAACCTCTTCCACGTCTAGGCTTACTCCTAGGGAAGCCAAGGGGTAGACCTTAGTTACTAGATGTGTGTTAAGTTAGAGTTCTAGGAGTTAGTTTAATTGTTTACAAGGTTTGGGGATTCTAATCCTAAGATGCACAAGCAACCAATGCAAGATGCAAGGATTAGTATGTCAATTAATGTGTACTTTTCCCTAGGTCAACTAATACTAGTGCCTAAAGATTGGGCAAAGGGGTCAACTAAGACTAGTGCCTAGAGATTGGGTAAGGGGTCAACTATTTTAAGGGGTGTTTCGTTACAAGTAAGTTACTTACAAGATTGCAAAGGAATAAATTGAACCAAACGATATTAGATACAATTAATTACAAGTAAATATACAAATGATACAAGAGCAAGCTAACCACGTTTACTTATGTATATGTGTGTAGGATACCAAAGACTAAAGAAACATCAACATCAACAATTCATCAAAATTATGAGTCCATCATCAATACATCAATATCATCAAGAAGATTTAGAAGATTTAAGCACAAATGTTATTTAATTTGATGAAGATTACCCACACTTTTGATTACTCAACCCACCAAGTGTTTGTTAGGTTTGGTCGGGGTTTTAATTATTAGGCTTTTCTTAAGATTTATCAAATTTTATTAAAGCTTTCTGAAGCCCTCATCCTTCTATTGCTTAGAGTAAGCTGTTGGATGTTCATTAAGTGTGTTGCCACCCCTAGCTTCATAGGTCATCCCAAAACAAGAGTACTTCCAGGAGATGACACACACGTCGTTGTGAGACAATACCACTACACTTCATTGTTTTCCTCAAGCCCCGTTTTAGATGGTGAAGATGGTGGTCCTAGGTACCCTAAATAGTCTATTAAAAAGTATATATATATGGATTATGTAGACTTTTAAGTGAGAGTTATTAAAGTATTTTGAAGTTTTGAACTTATTTTTTAAAGTGTGATTTAGTGATATGGCCGAAAGTCTTATGAGCTTAAAAAATGTGTTACTTCAGAAGCATGCAATTAAAGATGTGAACACAAATTACAAGAAAATAAGATGGCTGAAGAGATTTAGAAAGTTATCCATGGAGGCACATACAAACACTATTAAAGAAATCACAATGGAAAAGGACAACTTGACTTCAAGATATGAAAAGAAGATTTAATGTGTCTTTGCCTACTTAACCATTTAGTAGCATTCAAGCCTAAGCAAGTGGCTTTCAATAGATATATGCAATAGAGAAAAAAACCATTCACTTATTTAAGCAATTAGAGATTTGAGCATTTAAGATCTAAGCATGTGCATGAAGAAAATACTTGAAGATAACTAAGCAAGTAAATGATCTAGTTAGGTTACTTATTACGTTGCCCAATAGGCTTAAGACAATGATTATGTGTTTGATCTAAATCTAAAACAATAATGATAGCATTAATCCATAGATCATTAATCACATCATCAACCACTTAACTTTCCTATTGGGGTATTCCTCTCTCCCAACTAGGTAGGCAATTAATTAGGTTTTCTTGCTTAGTTAGGTTAAGTTCTTTTTAAGATTTAGAGATTAGGGGGAAAAAATAAAAGATATATAGAGAGAGAGAAAAGTAGACTAACAAACCAAGCAAACAACCAAGAGACAAACTCTACCCACGTCCTAGGTTGAGAAGGTGCCCCTCACCTTCTAAACCTCACGTCCTAGCTAAAAAGGAATCAAGAAAACTTAAAAATGAAACTCTAAGCTAGATCTACACTACCCCAATGACTAACAAAAGGAAGAGGAGAGGGTGGTACGACCCTCTTCCCCTACAAGTGTGAGCTACTAACAAGCAAGAAAAAGGAGGAAAAACGTACCAAAATGATGAAAATGAAGACTAGGGTTGAGAGATAGCTACCAAACCCATTGGAGGGCCCTTTGGTGTTGTGTGTGGATGTCTTTGGGCAGCCAAGAGTCCTCCCAATCAGATCTGAAATACCAAAATAGCAAGCTATGCTTTCTAGAAGAGCTACACACAACTAAGAAAAAATTAAGGAAAACCCTTTCTTTTTAGGGCAAGAACCTCCATGAAAGGGGAGTATATGTATAAAAATGACCTATCTAAATATGTTATGCTAGCTGAAAATGAATGTGCATGAACAACAATATAGATGAAAGAGTAAAGGGTTAGAGAAATGGAGTGTGTGAGTGTCTCAAGAGACCCTTCTCCTTGAAGGAGTTCTCAATGAAACCCTTGAAGTATTAGCCTGCAAAACTCTTTAAAATTGATGTGCATACAAAGAGAATGTATATTTGAACATGTAAATAAGGCGACACTTCAATCTATCTAACACACATAAAGATCAATAAACCTAGAGCATACACATTGTTGATAGATCTACTTAGATAACACACTTTACCTAAGATCAAAGTTGCAATCACCCAAAGAAATCGATAAAAGATTACCTCATAAGCATAAGAAGATCAAGCACACGCATTACTCCTCTAGTTATCCTCCAAAGTTTCTCCCTTTATTATTACTCAAGAAAATAGATCTTGGAGAAAATACTCCAAAACATAAGAGCATAGAATGGAAAAAATGGAATAATGGAGAGGGAGGATGAAAATCAAGTAGCATAACAATAACTCAATATATGGTGAGTTGGGAGTGAGAAATGAGATCTATTTATGCTGGAGAGGCAAACCTACCTCTCTCTTGGATCAAGCCAAAGGGTCCCACCACAAACAAATGAGTGAATCTCTCAAGGCTAGAGCACACCATCTAGGGTTTGAGAAATAGATCTAGAGGTGTGAAAAATGTAGGAGGTGTTACAAGATGTGCATACAAAGAGATAATATGTTGAACATGTAAATAGACAATACTTCAATTCTATCTAACACATCCCAAGATATATAAACCCACAAACATACACATTGATAGATCTACTTAGATAACACTTTACCTAAGATCAAAAGTTGCAATCACCCAAAGAAATCGATACAAAATTACCTCATAAGCATAAGAACATTGCTCCTCTAGTTATCCTCAAAGTTTCTCCTTTATTATTACTAAAGAAAATAGATCTTGGAGAGAGAAAATACTCCAAAACCTTAAGAGCATAGAAGGGAAAAATGGAATGAATGGAGAGAGTTGTAAATCATGTAGCATAAAAATAGCTCAAGATATGGTGAGGTTGGGGTGAAATGAGATCTATTTATACTTGGAGGGAAAACCTACCTCTCTTGGATCTAAGCCAAGTGTCCACCACCAAGAAAATGGAAGTAGATCTCAAGGCTAGGGAAAACCATCTAAGTTTTGAAGCTAGATCTAGGGTGTAGAAAAATGTAGGAGGGTGTTGGGATCAAGCAAAGAGGTGTGGGAGGCCTTGGGATTTTGATGCCAAGGAAGGTGAGAGTCTCAAATAATTAAAAATCATTTATTGGAGTTTCTAGATGGAGGCGTAACTCCTCTTGGAGAGTGCATGAAGCAAGGTGAAATGGAAGGAATGGAGGAGGATTAATGAGAAAAAAGGGAGTGGGATCACCTTAGGAGGAGATGTAAGAGGGGTTAAAGGGAGTCATAACTCATGAGAGAGGGGGCCCCATTTAAGGAGTCCAGGAGAACATCCACTACCAAAGAAAAAACATCAGGAAATCTCCCTAGTGAGGCGTGATTTTTGAGTGTAGAGGTGGTGTAAGGGGTTAGAAAAGGTTGGAAAAGGTTAGAAGGGTAATGTTATGCTTAGGGGTCTCTCTCTAACCATCATTTCACCTTTCATCCTTTAAACTCATTATTACAACTTTTACATTTTTCCATGTTTTGACTTTAGCAATTAAAAGTTGTTGTTTTAAGATTGATTAGAGCACTCTACAGATTGGACAAACCCATGGCTAAATTGTCTGACCGAGCTGAAACTTGATCCATGTGGATGGCAGAAATTGCTATTCCATTTCTTTGACACAAATACCTATCAAAGTCAAGGACCCTGGATTTTTACAATTGTGCTCAAAATAATTAATTAATTAAATAATTAAACCTTTCAAACTTAGGAATTAATTAAAATTAATTAATAAAAAAAACTGTAGATTTCGACGGAATTCTTCGAAACTTTCTAAGATGTCTTCATGGTCATTTTACAATGATTCCTATAATAGTTACAAAACATAAGCCCACTAGAGCATCGTTCACTTGCTTTGGAGGAATTATTGCAAGTGTGAGGGAAAAACTCAAAGGAAATCAATAAAAGTGAAAATCTCAATTGATAACACGAGGATAAAAAAGCCCTCGGTGAAAGGAACTCTCTATGCAGATCCCAAAGGTAGCGACCCTGAACGCATGACTCATGAGACCGGCATTATTAACCGCAGCGGTCGCGAAATTCAATTAAAAGAAGTGTTGGGGCCAAACATGCCCTTTAGAACCAAAGTCTTCAACAAATTTTGCATCTGATGATGCATCTCTTCTACCATGGCACATGGGTTGACCACCTATGCTAAATGGACGGTCAACAGCAAGATCCATATGTAGGTGGGCCATCCTACGATACCATAACTCACATGTTTGTCTATGCTTGTCGTTGCTTGCTGCCAATGCATGAAGAGGATGAAAAAACAATCTGAACAATTTCCCATCCCTCCAATCACTTGTCCTGAGGCAAGTGAGGAACCCTTAGGGTGAATGAGTACCTCGGTGCCCTTAAGGTCACCTAAAGACCTCTATTATGGAGGAATTGCAGAAGGCAAAATCAAATTCTTCTTGACCGGGGACATAGAGAACGTCCCTGAGCGATATAGGTGGCATGCTATCTCTCCTAAATGTAACAATGACAATCCCAACAACTTTGACCAATGTGTCATCTCCAAGAGTAATCTCCATCCTGACCTCTATATCTCTTAGTTCAGTAAAATGCTCCCTCACACAAGTCATGTGGCTCGAATCCTCGTTGTATATATACCAGATATTGGGTGTCGTTTCAACTGAAGTGCAACATATGAGTAAATCACATTCTCTCTGAAACTATGTCTGAAAATATTCCTTCTCTGTTGTAGTTGCGGTACCATCTCTCTTCTTCTTCCTATTGGGACACTATCCAACATGGTGCCCCCACTTCACCTAAACAAGCACTTCACTTTGCTCATGTCTCTCTTGGGCAGCTGCTCCCTCCACCCCACATGGTGGGGCCCGGCTGGGACCATGTAGACCCCCATGATCAACACTTCCTTGTCCAAAGAGCAGATCCTCATCCTCTGAAGCCCATTGCTGCCAGCTGTCGAGGCCTCTGCTACAAGTCTAGTCTCCCCCTGGATGAAAGTCATCCCACATTCTCTTCCATGTGGGAATGGCCTCCCTAGCAACAATACCCTGCAATCTCGTGGACCCCAAGGTTTGAGGTAGAATCTATTCATAGATGTCCCTCGCATTGTCGCCCTTATATACACGAGGGAGGCGTGGAAGAAATATTCCAATCCACTTGGTGTGTCCTTGGGGAAAGTGAGTTAAGATGTTGTCATCGATACTAAACTCCTCCAGGTCTGACCCAACTCTAGCCCGAGAAATATGGGGAAGTAGTCCTAGCTTCTAAAATATCTATGAACTAGCTAAGTACAAGAAATTAAATCTAGGAGTTTATTCTTTTCTTTCAACAATCAACCATAAAGCGATAAAACAGCAAATGGCTTATACCATGACATATAATCAATAAGCATATACTTGCATAAAAGTATACTTGAGATAATATTAGATGCAATTAAATTAAAATTTGCTTCAGAGTAAATTACTGGAAGTAAATTGTTTGAAGAAAATGGCTTTGTAAATGTATAATTGAGACCGGTGCCTTAAAGTGAATGGTGGGAAATGTAGTTAGCATGTTTTATTAGGATAAATTGATGTTGAGTTAATGAAATAGTTTGGGCCTCCTTGGAGAGTTAGCTCTTTGTTTGGAAACTTGGAGAGCTTTTCAAACTAATGGTCTCACCCATTAAGAGTGTCCACTCAAAGTGTTGGATGTCCAAAGCAGGTGGGAAATTGTGTTCCAAGAGGGCCCGCCTTACTTAACAGGTCACTTCAAGGCATTTTCTCGCGCATCAAACTAACTACTTTAGAGATTGTCCCAATTAAACTATCAACCAATGACCAACACAACATGTATGAAACTTACATCCAGCAGATCGAGACTAGCTCATGGCTGGAAGGTTCAGAACAGCACTATGAGCGAGGTAATTTTATTTTTAGACAATAAAATAAAATAAGCTGAAATTGAAATGTGAAACTAATTACTAATCCAGACTGACCAGGCCTCTTTCAAGGATCTGAGGGGATGGTTTATTTCCAAGTTTGAAAATCGAGAATTGGTAATCTAACAGTGGTGTTCTAACACGAGGAAAACTAATCTAAGTTGATTTGACTTTATTGTTTTATGTGAGTTAGTTTGAACTTTTGAGCAAAGGAAATAAAACTGAATGAAAGAAATTATAAACCACAACACCAATCCCCCTTAAGTGGAAAACAAAGAGTGAGGCCTCTGTTGGCTCACTTATTTTATTAACCCAGTTACAAGTGCTCTTTGCAGAGTCGTCTTTTAAAAGGGGCTGGGATCCTTTTTAACAATGAATCACCCGCTTTACAAGGATTACAAAGGTCTTTTTAGGAAGGTATAGGGTGTTTCCGAAAGTCTCAAATGCTCATAATCCGCCAAATTTTGGCAGAACCTCCCCTTGTTTATTCAATGACATGCACAAAACAACAAACAAAGAGTATACAAGATGGCCAAAAACACTTTTAGAGTGTCTTTGGTTATTAGTAAAAATATACAAAAAATTCTAAGTTAAAATCTTTAAAAAATTTTGCCAAAGGGAACCCCAGAAACTCAAGCTAGAAAACTAATTTCCTTAGGGTCTTTTGTTGCTATTCCTAAAACAGCAAGTTTAGAGCATTTAGATGCTAGATTTGAACAATGGCAACACTTGGAAAATATTATCCTTTATCCCTCTAAAGATTTCAGAAAATTACTTGAGTAAAGGGACTATTTTCCTATGCTGGAATCCTATGGGCTTTTTGATAGAATATTTTTGGAACATACAGAAATTGAATAAACTATCCTTGCATGTGAAAGAACTTATGATTTAAAGATATATAAACTATATCTAAATGCTCATATAATAATGAAGTAACCCAAAAGGGTGAATTTAAAGAGAGGGAGAAAGAGAACAAGCTTTTGGTTGGAATATCTTTTGAACGGTGAAGTCTTCCTGGTATGTAAGAGGGGGCTATTGTCTTTCTTAAATCTTTAAGATGAAGAGGATGCAAGCTCCACCTCCCTTTAAGTATGAGACCCTACAAGCTTCAACACACTTACAAACAAACGTCAAATAGTAGTATCATTTTCATATGAAATCTAGAAAGCATGTTGTCAAGCAAAAAGCATGTAAGAATTCTTTGATTACATATGAGAGTCAACAAGATTTAAAATGCAAGTAAGCTTAGTAAATCTTGTTAAAGAAAAATATTTATCTAAAAACCAAACAAGTTTAATAGATCAAAACTACAATTTAAACAATAAAATCATCAAATAATTTCCTCATAAATTGGTACGAGACAATGAGCATCCACATGATGACTCCACACACCAAGTTTTCCTGCTTCTTTTTATTCCAATATAGAATGATAGTACAATAACAATGATACACAAGTGATTCTTCCAAGAGCTCCAACTAACTTGCAAGAGAAGAGAATGCTTCAATATATAGCAAAGGGTGAAGATAGGGTAGAGGAGGAGGGCACACCACTTGGAGAGTAAAGCAATGCCAAGTGTGGGTTGAGGGGCTGCCACCTCTCCCATACATATCCCAACTCCCCACCTATCAGATCTTGAAGGGATATGGGGTGCCACCTCTCAAGGTTGGCTGCCCTCATGGGAATGCACCACCCCTCAAGAGGGGTGCACCTTTATTTGGCACATGTTTAAACAACCACACACATGTCCACTTTATTCTATTAACCAATGATCATAATCCTCTTGCTTCCACATAGTCTTTTAAGGCTTTATTTTAGGTCTCCAACATGTCCCCACATGTTTCCTTAATTGCCTTGCTGATTTTGTATGATTTTATTTGACTTTTTTGGGTTTTGGGTAAAAAATTAATTTTAGTGATTAAAATCACTAATTTTACTCAACAAGTGGGTACTTAGGTAATAATGTTGCTCTAGGTCCAAGCAAACTTTAGCATATAATGTCTCTTAGTACCACTTTTTTTAATACATCTTTATTTTTAATTAAAAATTGTTGAATTACGACAAAGTTTTAATTAGCTGAAAAATAAAAAAAAAATTAAGGGGACTTAGTGCGACTCATAGACTCTAGGAGAATGTTTATCATGGTAATAGCCAAAATTTAGACACTAGGCTTATATCCATGCTCAAGCCTAACCATGGGCATATACTCCGGGCTCTGGAGGGGTTGAGTGAAAAAAACTCATAAATTATACTCTGGAGGGATTGAGTGAAAAAACTCATAAATTATAAATCGCCTGAAAACAACAAAATATAATTAGTAAGTGAAAAAACACTCCAGAGTATAACTCACACTTAGGACTTAAGGTGGCTAAGACCTTTTACAAGTTCATCATGCAACATCTCTTATTACAATTTTTAATGGAAATGTAAAGAGAAAAATGGTGGTCTTTATGACCGACTGAACTTCTGAACTCTGAATTTTGAACAACAATGTTCAAACTTTGGCGGCTCGCTGGAAGTCCATCCTAGTGCAACTTTGATGGATAACATTGGCTCCATATGGGAACGTGTTCTTGATCTTTTATTCTTTAAAGGAAAACATACGAGAATCCAGAATCATATGACCTGCATTCACCGATATTTTGTCAATAACATGTCCATATATAAAATCCAATACTAAACATGAGCTGCAGAAATAATATACATGTATATATACAGATTTTTGAAAGAAATAAACTATGTACAACATTTTACAAATTTAAACTATATACAAAAATAAACTATGTATAGGAAATAAATGAATTTAAAGTACAGAGGATAGGGTTTAGAGGATATGATACAACAGATGTCTCATGGACATCAGATGACTTTGTTGAAGAAGAGCTTGAG
>SNQJ01S0202381.1:4034-20659 GCA_010110895.2 Picea sitchensis | reverse complement strand
TATTTGGATGACATTCTAATTTAAAACAAGACTTGGACCAAACACTTGCAGCATATTCAGGAGGTTCTACACACCCTACGAAAACGCAAGCTATATGCCAACTTTCAAAAATGATTCTTCGGCATGGGTATTGTCCATTACCTGGGCTACATCATTGATAAGCATGGAATACATGTGGATATAGCCAAGATCCAAGTCATTCGTGACTGAACAACCCCAACAACACTCACTGAGCTTCATAGCTTCTTGGGCCTTGCCAATTTCTACCACAGGTTCGTGTTAGGTTTCTCCCATATTGCATGGGCCCTTAGCCAAATAAACATGGGTGGTGGTAAGGTGAAATTTGTGTGGGGCCTGTCCCCACAACAAGCATTCGATGATTTGAAGCAGTGCTTGTGCTCAACCCTAGTACTTTCACTACCAGACTCACAAAATCCTTTTGATATCGAGACATATGCTTCAGACTATGTTGTGGGCACAGTTCTCACTTAGCATGGCCACCCCATGGCCTATCATAGTGAGACACTGTCAGATACTGTCTGTAAGTACCCTACTTATGACAAAGAAATGTACTCCATTGTGAAAGCATGCCGCCAGTGGAGACATTACATTCTTGGGAAGGAGACAGTCATCCACACTGATCATAAGCCACTGCAGTTCATGCAGACACAGGGAAAATTTCAGAATGACCACCATCAAAAGTGGTCCACATACTTGTAGCAATTCCACCTCAACATAAAGTATAAAAAAGGAAGCACCAATCGCATCGCTGATTTCCTCAGTAGACCGCTAGTCGCGACACTCACCATGGTTCTAGACTCTTATGACCAATAGACAACTGGATGGCCCCAACTTTATGAGACAGACCCTGACTTCTCCACCACCTGCCAAATGTTGGGAGAAAACACAGTTGTCAATAATTTCCATCTTCAGGATGGGTTGTTGTGTCGTCTAGGCCATATCTATGTTCCATCAAGTGAGTGAGTGAAGCTGATCTGGGAAGCCCACTACAGTCGGGTGGCAAGACACTTCGGCGTTGAAAATAGAGTGGCGATGCTACAGAAACATTTCTATTGGCTGAAACTTTGATAGGAGATCAGGAAGTATATCAGGCCCTAAACTGCCTGTGCTATTTCCAAACTGACCACTAAGAAACATGGCCTGTACACCCCTCTTCCTACTCCTGACAGGCCATGGGAATCCATCTCAATGGACTACATTTTGGGCCTCCTTTCCACCAAGAGGGGAAATGACTGTGTTTTTGTGGTTGTTGATCGTTTTTTTAAGATGACGATTCTGGTTGCCTGCAAGAAGAGCATCACAACAGAGGCCACTGCTAAGATCTTCTTTGAATGAGTCTGGGTACATTTTGGAATCCCATAAACCATTGTCTTAGATCGGGATAGTCGATTTCTCAGCACATTCTAGTCGAGCCTTTGGTCACTGCTGGACACCAAGCTCATCAAATCCACGACCTTCCACCCCCACACAGATGGCCAAACCGAGGTTGTAAATTGAATGATTGTGCATATCCTTCGCATGTATAATTCAATGCACCCTCACACATGGTATGAGAGCCTTCCCAATGTCCATCATAGCTACAACCGAGCCCTGCATAGCTCAACTGACCACAACCCCTTTCAAGTGGGGCTGGGATTCCAACCATTGGGACCCATAGATGTTTCACTTCCCCTTACGGTCACCTCGACCGACTCATCTCCTTCTCTTAATGAAGCTGACAAATCCACCTGATTCATTGAGAGGATCTAGCACATCCTCCAACAGGTTTAGGATATCATACAAAATTCCAATGACAAGTACAAACAATGCCATGATCAACATCGGGTGCCGCATAAGTTTCAGGTGGGTGACAAAGTTTGGTTGCACTTGCAAAAAGAACGCCTTACAGGACCCCATCGGAAGCTTCGCCCACTATGTAGTGGGCCATACACTATCACCAAGGTTGTGGGGAATAATTCTTTTTAGCTCAACATTCCTCCATTCCTTGGTTTGCACCGAGTGTTCAACGTGGATCTCCTTCGCCCTTATTTCCCACCATTATTGGACACCTCAAAAGTAGCAGAACAACTAACACCAATAGAGCTCAACCCTGACTGCCTAAAATAGGCATCCAATGATCATATTGTGGACAGACATATCAAGGGCACTGAACAACAAAAAGGATCCATCTTTATCGAGTCGTCAAAGTAGGGCAACTTATGCACCAAGGAAAGTGGCTCACCCGAGGCCAAATTCAGCAGAAATTTCCTCATCTGATGGGGGACCTCAACACAATGGAGATCATTGCTTCCTGATGAGGGAGGATTGATCCATAAGGATATATATGGACACCCACCTTTTCCAACTGGATCAAAACAGTTTTCTGACAATTTTGGGAATTTACTATTTTTAATAGTTTTAACTTTCGGGGCAATTTTGAGGGCCTAAATAAAGGGTTTTTTGGGATTAATCTCCTCAAAGATAGTCAAAGGCATGATTGAGCCCCAAAAATGAATATCCTCAACAATAAATTTCCAACGGGCTATCACACACCTAAAACGGAGATCGTATGCAAATGTTACGACCCCGGGAAGTTGATGTACTAACTTACCCAAACGAGGCCCACATGAATTTTGGCGCTTCATCTCCTAGGGTTAGGTTTTTGGATGTCTATGGTTTTGGGCATTCCTTCTTATTGTAAAAAGGCCTTCAAAGCCTCATTGTAACCTTCTTATTGTGAATGCACGCTATCGTCACATCTCTTCTTAGAGATAAGCCGCCACCATTTCAACAAGCATGTTTCCGCTGCATTTTATAGTTTCAACTTATTTTGTTATTGAATAGAAAACCAGTTTTACTGTATCTCTACTATTTTTTGTTGAGCACCTATTAATAATCTAAATTCATTTTGTTCTTCTCATAAAATCTGGATCAGTGGTATCAGAGCGGTTTGCTCCTTGTCATCTTAATGCATGTCCCCAACGAGGTGGGAGTACAAAGAGTTGGGTCTCGAGCTTGTTTCTCTTGAGGAAAGAAGCTCTCGCACACCCAAGCAAACTCCCATGGAAGGAGAAAATAAATATGATGGGACAGGAGATCCTTTCAAACTGTTGATTGAGGAATCCCTCATGCAACAGAGGAACGAGATGATGGATAGTTTTGTGCAAATCCTTCGACGGCTACCAACATGCGACACATCTTCTTCGAATGGAGGCACTGCCCCCTTCAAGGTACAAATAAAATTTGATATTCCTATATTTGAAGGTCATATAGATGCAGATACTATAGACAAGTGGTTGAATCTACTGGAAGGGTACTTTTTTGTCCATAACTTTTCGAATAAAGAAAATATTACTTTTGCACTTTTCAAAGTTGTTCTCCATGTCAAAGGTTGGTGGGAAACTTTCTGTGAGCAAAAGGAAACAGAGGATATGATGTCTGGATACCACCAGGTCCCGATAGAATAGACAGATGTATGGAAGACCGCCTTCAATTCAAAGGAAGACCTTTTTGAATGGTTGGTCATGCCCTTTGGTTTAGCAAATGCTCCAACCACTTTCATGAGGATGATGGACGATATCCTGCGACCATTCACCAATACTTTTGTAGTGGTTTATATGGATGACATTCTAATTTACAACAAGACTTGGGTCAAACACTTGCAGCATATTCAACAGGTTCTGCACACTCTGCGACAACACTAGCTATACGCCAACTTGGAAAAATGCTCCTTCAGCATGGATAGGGTCCATTACCTAGGCTACATCATTGATAAACATGGTGTACATGTGGATCTAGCTAAGATCCAAGTCATCCGTGACTGGCCAGCCCCAACAACACTCACTGAGCTTCGGAGCTTCTTGGGCCTTGCCAATTTCTACCGCAGGTTCGTGTTGGGTTTCTCCCATGATGCATGGGCCCTCAGCTAAATAAACAGGGGTGGTGGTAAGGTGAAATTTGCGTGGGGACGGTTCCAACAACAAGCGTTCGATGATTTGAAGCAACGCTTATGCTCAACCCCAGTACTTTCACTACCAGACCCACAACATGATTTTGAGATCAAGGCAAATGCTTCAGACTATGTTGTGGGCATCGTTCACACTCAGAAAGACCACCCCATGGCCTATCATAGTGAGACACTGTCAGATACTGTCTGTAAGTACCCTACTTATGAAAAAAAAATGTACTCCATTGTGCAAGCATGCTTCTAGTGGAGACATTACATTCTTGGTAAGGAGATAGTCATCCAAACTGATCATAAGCCACTGCACTTCATGCAGACACAGGGAAAATTGTAGAATGACCGCCATCAAAAGTGGTCCACATACTTGTAGCAATTCCACCTCAACATCAAGTATAAAACAGGAAGCACCAATTGCATCACTGATAGATTTAGTAGACTGCCAGTCGTGGCACTCACCACGGTGCTAGACTCTTGTGGCCATGAGACAGACCCTGACTTCACCACCACCTACCAAATGTTTAGTGCAAACACAGTTGTCGTTAACTTCCATCTTCAGGATGGGTTGTTGTGTCATCTGCGCCATATCTGTGTTCCATCAAGTGAGCGAGAAAACCTGATCTGGAAAGCCCACTACAGTCGGGTGGTAGGACACTTCAGTGTTGAAAAGACAGTGGCGATGCTACAGAAACATTTCTAATGGCCGAAACTTCGACAGGAGGTCAGCAAGTATATCAGGTCCTGCACTGCCTACGCTATTTCCAAACTGACCAATAAGAAATAGGGCCTGTACACTCCTCCTCCAACTCCTGACAGGCCATGGAAATCCGTCTCAATGGACTACATGTCGGGCCTCCCGTCCACCAAGCAGGGAAATGACTATGTTTTTGTGGTTTTTGATTGGTTTTCTAAGATGGCGATTCTAGTTGCCTGCAAGAAGAGAATCACAACATAGGCCACTACTAATATCTTCTTTGAATGAGCCTGGGTACATTTTGGAATCCCACAAACCATTGTCTTAGATCAGGATAGTCAATTTCTCAGCACATTGTGGTCGAGCCTCTAGTCGCTGTTGGACACCAAGCTCACCAAATCCACGACCTTCCATCCCTAGACAGATGTCCAAACCGAGGCTATAAATCGAATGATTGTGCATATCCTTCACATGTATAATTCAAAGCACCCTTGCACATGGGATGAGATCCTTCCCTATGTCCAACATAGCTACAACCGAGCCCTGCATAGCTCAACCAGCTACAACCCCTTTCAAGTGGGGTTGTGATTCCAACCATTGGGACACATAGATGTTTCACTTCCCCTTGTGGTCACCTCAACTGACTCATATCCTGCTCCAATTGAAGCTGACAAAGCCACCCGATTCATTGAGTGGATGTGGCACATCCATCAACAAGTTTAGGATATCCTACAGAAGTCTAATGACAAGTAAAAATAGCGCCATGATCAACATCGGGTGCCGCATAAGTTTCAGGTGGGCGACAAATTTTGGTTACACTTGCAAAAAGAACACCTTACAAGACCCCATCAAAAGCTTCACCCACTCCATTATGGGAAATACACTATCACCAAGGCCATGGGGGATAATGATTTTGAGCTCAACATTCCTCCTTTCCTTGGTCTACACCTAGTGTTCAACATGGATCTCCTTCGCCCTTATTTCCCACCATTATTGGACACCTCAGAAGTAGAAGAACAACTGACACCAATAGAGCTCAACCCCAACTACCTACAACATACATCCAATGATCATATTGTGGATATAAATATCAAGGGAACTCGATAACAAAGGATCCAACTTTATCGAGTCATCAAAGTAGGGAAACTCCTGCACCAAGGCAAGTGGCTCACCTGGGGAAAAATTCAACAGAAATTTCCTCATCTGATGGGGGACGTCAATGTAATGGAGACCATTACTTCCTAAGGAGGGAGGATTGATCCAGATAGATATGAGTGGCCACCCACCTTTTCCAACTGGCTCAAAACAGTTTTCTAACAGTTTTCTAACAATTTTGTCAATTTACTATTTTTAGCAGTTATAACTTCCGGGGCCATTTTGAGGGCCTAAATGAAGGTTTTTTGAGATTGAGCTCCTCAATGATAGCTAAAGGCGTGATTGAGCCCCAAAAATGAATCTTCTCGTCGATAAATTTCCAATGGTCTATCACACGCCTAAAACGGATATCGTATGCAAAAGTTACGACCCCGGGAAGTTGATGTACTAACTTACCCAAACGGGGCCCACATGACTTTTGGTACTTCATCTCCTAGGGTTAGGTTTTTGGATGTCTAGGGTTTTTGGAATTCTTGTCTATTGTAAAAAGGCCTTCAGAGCCTCATTGTAACCTTCTTCTTGTGAATGCGTGTTGCCGTCACATCTCTTCTCAGAGATAAGCCGCCACCATTCCAGCAAGCTTGTTTCCGCAACATTTTACAGTTTCAGCTTATTTAGTTATTGAATAGAAAACTAGTTTTATCGTATCTCTGTTATTTTTTTTAAGCACCTGCTAATAATCTGTATTCATTTTGTTCTGCTCATAAAATATGGATCAGTCGTATCAGAGCAGTCTACTCCTTATCGTCTTAATGCATGTCCCCAACTAGGTCAGAGTACAAAGAGTTGGGTCTTGAGCTTGTTTCTCTTGAGGAAAGAAGCTCTCGCATGCCCATGTGACCTCCCATGGCAGGAGAAAAGAAAGATGATGGGACAGGAGATTCTTTCAAATTATTGATTGAGGAATCCCTCACGCAACAGAGGAACGAGATGATGGATAGCTTTACGCAAATCCTTCAGCGACTACCAACAGTAGACGCATCTTCTTCGAACAGAGGCGCCACCCCCTTCAAGGTACAAATAAACTTCAATATTCCTATATTTGAGGGTCAAATAGACGCAGATGCTGTACAAAAGTAGTTGAATCTACTAGAAGGGTATTTTTCTGTCCATAACTTTTCGAATAAAGAAAAGATTACTTTTGGGCTCCTCAAAGTTGTTCCCCATGTCAAAGATTGGTTGGAAACTTTCTGTGAGCAAAAGGACACAGAGGAAATATCATTATTTTCAGTCATGGCCACCTCCGAATCATTCAGGGATACTATTAAGGAACAATACTACCCTGTCGGAAGTTATGATGTCCTGTATACCAAATGGACCACACTGCGGCAAGAAAGAGACCAAGCAGTGCCATATTTCACAAATATCTTCCATACCTTGCGCACCAAGTTGGGTATCAAAGATTTAGAGTGACATCTGGTTCTCAAGTATCATATTTATTTGCATAGATACATCCAGACTGAAATGGAATTTATGGACATCTCATCCTTAGGCGCAGCCTACCGATATGTCGTCAAAATCAAGCAGAAGCTCAAATAAAAGATGTAGCAATTTGGGCCTGGGAACCCCTCACAACAAAATATAGGAAAGGGTGGCCCCAACCCACAGATCAAAGGGAAAAACAAAGATGGAAAATATCAAGACAACCAGTCCAAGCCGCAAGCAAAGAAAGACACCGGAAAGACAAAGAAAGATACCAGGAAGTGGTGCGACTTCCATAATAACCCTTGACATAACATTGTTGACTGTCGCTCAAAGTATTCGTTGGTGGCCAAAGTGAAAGCCTTTGAATCAGATGCAGATTTTTTACTCTAAGCCATAAGTAGAGAAGGGAAGATAGATCATTGATGGGGAACCCAGTGCCACCATTTCTACCACCAAGCTCCAACCTGGTGAACTAGACGAGCCAAAAGAAGGAGAGCGCCTCTTCCATTCACAAATGTGGGTAAAAGGCACCCCACTACACTTCACCATTGATAGCGGTAGCCATAAGAACCTCATCTCAGTAGAGGTCATCAAGCGGCTGGCCCTGCCAACAATGCCGCACCCACAACCATACACCATTGGATGGATTTGCCAAGAAAGTGATCTCCGCGTCAGCAACCAGTGTCGAATTTCGTATGAAATCAAGCCCTTCAAAGACGAGGTATTGTGTGATGTTGTTCCTCTCGAAGTTTGTGATGTTCTTTTGGGCCAACCTTATTTATGGAAATGTCATGTTGTATATGAGTCTAGGCCTCGTAGATTTATTATTACTTTGAACAGGAAATTGTTCAGGATACCCAAGGCAGTCCCACCTAGTGTTATTTCCCTGATCTTTGCTAAGCAATGTAGGAAGGTCATCTCTCAGATGGGGAAGTTTGTCTTCTTCGTGATTCGCTCTCGGAATAAGTGAAAGACCACAACCACATCTAGGGTCTCTGTGGTTGACCTCTCCACACATCAGAAGCAAGTAGATAAGGTCCTGGAAGGATACTCATATATCTTCTCCTCACCTACAGGGGTACCTCTGCACTACCAGGTCAAGCACCCCATCGATCTGACCACCAACGCACCGCTACCCAATGGGCCATTCTATCATCAATCTTTGTTAGAGAATGAGGATATCAAGCAATAGATCCAAGAACTGCTCCACAAAGGGCACATCCACCCCAACTCATCACCTTGTGGGAGCCCAATCGTGTTGGTACAAAAGAAAGATGGAACCTGGTGACTCTGTATTGATTACCAGGCTCTGAATAAAATCACAGTTAGAAATCGGTACCCGATTCATCAAATTGATGACCTCCTTGATCAAATCACGGGGGCCAAATACTTTAGTAAGATTGATCTGAAGTCTGGCTACCACCATGTCCTGATAGAACAGACAGATGTATGGAAGGCCACCTTCAAATCAAAGGAAGGCCTTTTTGAATGGTTGGTCATGCCCTTTGGTTTGACAAATGCTCCAACCACTTTCATGAGAATGATAGATGATATCTTGCGACCATTCACCAATACTTTTGTAGTGGTGTATCTGGATGACATTCTAATTTACAGCAAGACTTGGGCTGAACACTTGCAGCATATTCATCAGGTTCTGCACACCCTGCAACAACACAAGCTATACGCCAACTTGGAAAAATTCTCCTTCGGCCTAGATAGGGTTCATTACCTAGGCTACATCATTGATCAACATAGCGTACATGTTGATCCAGCCAAGATCTAGGTCATCTATGACTGGCCAGCCCCAACAACACTCACTGAGCTTCAGAGCTTCTTGGGCCTTGCCAATTTCTACTGTAGGTTCGTGTTGGGTTTCTCCCATATTGCACGGGCCCTCAGCTAAATAAACAAGGGTGGTGGTAAGGTGAAATTTGTGTGGGGCCAGTCCCAACAACAAGCGTTCAATGATTTGAAGCAACACTTGTGCCTAGCCCCAATACTTTCACTACCAGACCTGCAACATCCTTTTGAGATCGAGACATATGCTTCAAACTATGCTGTGGGTGCCGTTCTCACTCAGCACGACCACGCCATGGCCTATCATAGTGAGACACTGTAGATACTATCTGTAAGTACCGTACTTACGACAAAGAAATGTACTCCATTGTGCAAGCATGACGCTAGTGGAGACATTACATTCTTGGGAAGGAGACAGTCATCCACACTGATCATAAGCCACTGCAGTTCATGCAGACACAGGGAAAATTGTAGAATGATCACCATAAAAAGTGGTCCACATACTTGCAGCAATTCCACCTCAACATCAATTATAAAACAGGAAGCACAAATTGTGTCACTGATTGCCTAAGTAGACCGCCAGTCACGACACTCACCACAGTGCTAGACTCTTGTGACCATGAGACATCTGGATGTCCCCAGCTCTATGAGACAGACCCTGACTTCGCCACCACCTAACAAATGTTGGGTGCAAACGCAGTTGTCGATAATTTACATCTTTAGGATGGGTTGTTGTGTCGTCTAGGCCATTTCTGGGTTGCATCAAGTGAGAAAGAGAAGTTGATATGGGAAGCCCACTACAGTTGGGTGGCAGGACACTTCGACGTTGAAAATACAGTGGCGATGCTACAAAAACATTTCTACTGGCTGAAACTTCAACAAGAGGTCAGCAAGTATATCGGGTCCTGCACTACCTGTGTTATTGCCAAACCAACCACTAAGAAACAGGGCCTGTACACCCCTCTTCCTACTCTTTATAGGCCATGGGAATCCATCTCAATGGAATACATGTCGGGCCTCCCATCCACCAAGTGGGGAAATGACTGTGTTTTTGTGGTTGTTGATCACTTTTCTAAGAAGGCGTTTCTGGTTTCCTGAAAGAAGAGCATCATAGTAGAGGCCACTGCTAAGCTCTTCTTTGAATGAGTCTGGGTACATTTTGGAATCCCACAAACCATTGTCTCAGATCGGGATAGTCGATTTCTCAACACATTCTAGTCGAGCCTCTTGTCACTGCTGGACACCAAGCTCACCAACTCCACGACCTTCCACCCCCAAACAGATGGCTAAACCAAGGTTGTAAATTGAATGATTGTGCATATCCTTCGCATGTATATTTCAAATCATCCTCGCACATGGGATGAGAGCCTTCCCTATGTCTAGCATAGCTACAACCAAGCCCTGCATAGGTCAACCGACCACAACCCCTTTCAAGTGGGATTGGGATTCCAACCATTGGGACCCATAGATGTTGCACTTCCTCTTGCGGTCACCTTGACCGAATCATATCCTACTCCAACTGAAGCTGACAAATCCACCTGATTCATTGAGCAGATCCAATACATCCTCCAACAGGTTCAGGATATCCTACAGAAGTCCAATGACAAGTACAAACGACGCCATGATCAACATTGGGTGCCGCATAAGTTTCGGGTGCCACAAAAAGAATGCCTTACAAGACCCCATAGAAAGCTTCACCCACTCCATTATGGGCCATACACTATCATCAAGGCTATGGGGCATAATGCTTTTGAGCTCAACATTCCTCCTTTCCTTGGTCTGCACCCAATGTTCAACGTGGATCTCCTTCGCCCTTATTTCCCACCATTATTGGACACCTCAAAAGTAGTAGAACAACTGACACCAATAGAGATCAACCACAACTGCCTACAATAGGCATCCAATGATCATATTGTGGATAGACAGATCAAGGGCACTCGACAACAAAGGATCCAACTTTATCGAGTCTTCAAAGTAGGGCAACTCCTGCACCAAGGCAAGTTGCTCACCCGGGGCCAAATTCAGCAGAAATTTCCTCATCTGATGGGGGACCTCAATGCAATGGAGACCATTGCTTCCTAAGGATGGAGGATTTATCTATATGGATATCGGTGGCCACCCACCTTTTCCAACTGGCTCAAAATAGTTTTCTGACAATTTTGGCAATTTACTAATTTTAGTAGTTTTAACTTCCGAGGCCATTTTGAGGGCCTAAATGAAGAATTTTCGGAATTGAACTCCTAAAACATAGATAAAGGCATGATTGATCCCCCAAAATGAATCTCCTCGACGATAAATTTCCAACGGGCTATCACACACCTAAAACGGAGATCGTATGTAAAAGTTACGACCCCGGGAAGTTGATGTAGTAAGTTACCGAAACGGGGCCCACATGACTTTTAGTGCTTCATCTCCTAGGGCTAGGTTTTTGGAATTCTAGGGTTTTTGAAATTCTTGCTTATTGTAAAAAGGCCTTCATATCCTCATTGTAACCTTCTTCTTGCGAATGCATGG
This sequence comes from Picea sitchensis, assembly GCA_010110895.2. Taxonomy (NCBI): domain Eukaryota; kingdom Viridiplantae; phylum Streptophyta; class Pinopsida; order Pinales; family Pinaceae; genus Picea; species Picea sitchensis. The sequence continues at coordinate 9,113 of SNQJ01S0202381.1, read as the reverse complement.
TGCCATCGCATCTCTTCTCAAAGATAAGCCTCCAACATTCTAGCAAGCTTGTTTCCGCTCCATTTTACAGTTTTAGTTTATTTCATTATTGAGTAGAAGACCAATTTTACTGTATCTCTGTTATTTTGTGTTAAGAACCTATTTATAATCTGTATTCATTTCGTTCTTCTCATAAAATACGGATCAGTGGTATCAGAGCGGTCTACTCCTTTTCGTCTTAATGCATGTCCCCAACGAGGTCAGAGTACAAAGAGTTGGGTCTCGAGCTTGTTTCTCTTGAGGAAAGAAGCTGTCGCACACCCAAGAAACATCCCATGGTAGGAGAAAAGAAAGATGATGGGATAGGATATCCTTTCAAACTTTTGATTGAGGAAGCCCTCACACTACAGAGGAATGAGATGATGGATAGTTTTGCACAAATCCTTCGGCGGCTACAAACAGGTGAAGCATCTTCTTTGAACGGAGGTGCCACCCCCTTCAAGGTACAAATAAACTTCAATATTCCTATATTTGAGGGTCAGATAGATTCAGATGTTGTATAAAAGTGGTTGAATCTACTAGAAGGGTATTTTTATGTCCATAACTTTTTGAATAAAGAAAAGATTACTTTTGCACTGCTCAAAGTTGTTCCCCATGTCAAAGATTGGTGGGAAACTTTCTATGAGCAAAAGGAAATAGAGGAAACCTCATTATTTTTAGTCATGACCACCTGGGAATCCTTCAGGGATGCTATTAAGGAACAATACTACCTTTTCAGAAGTTATGACGACCTGTATACCAAATGGACAACACTGTGGCAAGAAAGAGACCAAGCAGTGCCAGATTTCACAAATATCTTCCATACCTTTCGCAACAAGTTGGGTATCAAAGATTCGGAGTGACATATGGTGATCAAGTATCCCATTTCTCTGCATAGATACATCTAGACTGAAATGGAATTTCTGGACATCTCATCCTTAGGCGCGGCCTACCGATATGCCATCAAAATCGAGAAGAAGCTCAAGCAAAAGACGCGGCAATTTGGGCCTGGGAACCCATCACAACAAAATCCAGGAAAGGGCGGCCCCAACCCATTGAGTAAAGGACAGAACAAAGATGGATAGTATCAGGATAACCAGTCCAAGCCACAAGTAAATAAGGACACCGGAAAGATAAAGAAAGATACCCAGAAGTGGTGCGACTTCCATAAGAGCCCTTGGCATAACACTGTTGATTGTCGCTCAAAGTAGTCGTTGGTGGCCGAAGTGAAAGCCTCTGAATCAGATGTAGATTATGACTCTGAGCTAGAACTAGAAAGGGGAATATGAATCATTGATGTGGAACCCAGTGCCAGCATTGCTACCACCAAGCTCCAACTTGGTGAACCAGACGAGCCAGAAGAAGGAGAGCACCTCTTCCATTCACAAATGTGGGTAAAAGGAACCCCACTGCACTTCATTGTTGATAGCGGTAGCCAGAAGAACCTCATCTCAGCAAAGGTCATCAAGCGGTTGGCCCTGCTAACAATGCCTCACCCACAATCGTACACCATTGGATGGCTCCACCAAGGAAGCGATCTCCGCGTTAGCCAATAGTGTCAACTGTCCTACAACATCAAGCCCTTCAAAGATGAGGTATTGTTTGATGTTTCTCCTCTTGAAGTTTGTGATGTTGTTTTGGGCCAACCTTATTTTTGGAAATTTCATGCTGTATATGAGTCTAGGCCTTGTAGTGTTATTATTACTTTGAACATGAAATTGTACAGTATACCTGAGGCAGTCCCACCTAGTGTTATTTCCTTGATCTCTACTAAGCAATGCAGGAAGTTCATCTCTCACACGGGGAAGTTTGTATTCTTCGTGATTTGCTCTAAGAATAAGTGAAAGATCACAACCACATCCAGGGTCTCTGCAGCTGACCTCTCTACATAGCAGAAGCAAGTAGATAAGTTCATGGAAGAATACTCAGATATCTTCTGCTCACCTACAGGGGTACCTCTGCACTGCCAGGCCAAACACCCCATCAATCTGAGCCCCAACGCACCGCTACCCAATGGGCCATTCCATTGTCACTCTTTGTTAGAGAATGAGGATATCAAGCGATATATCCAAGAACTGCTCCACAAAGGTCACATCCACCCCATCTCATCAACTTGCAGGAGCCCAATCGTGCTGGTATAGAAAAAAGATGGAACCTGGCGACTAGGTATTGATTACCGGGCTCTGAATAAAATCACAGTCAGAAACCGGTACCCAAGTCGCCAAATCGATGAACTCCTTGATCAACGGATGGGGGCCAAATACTTTAGTATGATTGATCTTAAGTCTGGCTACCACCAGGTCCCGATAGAATAGATAGATGTATGGAAGACCACCTTCAAGTCAAAGGAAGGCCTTTTTGAATGGTTGGTCATGGAAAAATTCTCCAGCCACTTTCATGAGGATGATGGACTATATCCTGCGACCATTCAACAATACTTTTGTAGTGGTGTATCTGGATGACATTCTAATTTACAACAAGACTTAGGCCAAACACTTGTAGCATATTCAGCAGGTTCTGCACACCTTGGAACAACACAAGCTATACGCCAACTTGGAAAAATGCTCCTTCGACATGGATAGGGTCCATTACCTGGGATACATCATTGATCAACATGCCATACATGTGGATCCAGCCAAGACCCAAGTCATCTGTGACTGGCCAGCCCCAACAATACTCACTGAGCTTCGGAGCTTCTTGGGCCTTGCCAATTTCTACCGCAGGTTCGTGTTGGGTTTCTCCCATATTGCATGGGCCCTCAACCAAATAAACATGGGTGGTGGTAAGGTGAAATTTGCATGGGGCCAGTCCCAACAACAAGCATTTGATGATTTGAAGCAGTGCTTGTGCTCAGCCCCAGTACTTTCACTACCAAACCTGCAACATCCTTTTGAGATCGAGACAGATGCTTTAGACTATGCTGTGGGTGCCATTCTCACTCAGAACAGCCACCCCGTGGCCTATCATAGTGAGACACTGTTAGATACTTTCCGTAAGTACCCGACTTATGAAAAAGAAATGTATTCCATTGTGAAAGCAAGCCACCAGTGGAGACATTACATTCTTGGGAAGGAGATAGTCATCCACACTGATCATAAGCCAATGTAGTTCATGCAGACAGAGGGAAAATTGCAGAATGACCGCTGTTAGGACCCTATAATGTACCTTTTTGCTATATGTTTCTTCTCTTTGCTATATGTTTAATTTGTTTTACATGTAATTTTACATTACTTTCATACTTAGCCATTAATCAGAAACATATAGTTGCTAAAACAGTTTGAAGACTACAGTTAATATATCGTTGTTGCTTGAAGACTACGTTGCTAAAACAGTGAAACAATACGCAAATCCCATTGCTGAAACAGTCCGTGATTTGCGATGCTGAAATAGTATTTCACATACAACAGTAACAAGAAAAGATAATTAAATGAGCTTTTAAACTGGCCGCAATAGCTATACCTCAAGCCAACACCATTACAACCATTGTTGCTGCTTGAAGACCACATTGCTGAAACAATCAAACAATATGCAAATCCCGTTGTTGAAACAGTTCGTGATTTGCGATGCTGGAACAATATTTCACATACAACAGTAACAAGAAAGGATAATTAAAGGAGCTATTACATCGGCCGCAACAACTGTACCTCAATCCAACACCATTACAACCACTGTAACAACATTTTGCTATGGAAGATCGGAATATCCTATTATAGCATAGAAGATTAGATCAGACTAAGAATAGGATTTGTATGTACACATGTAATTTTATGCTTAATTGTATTAAGAGGATTCTCCTCTTTAAATAGGGGAGAAATCAACATTAGAAGGAGATTACGAAAGGCTTAGTTAGAAGGGAATTATAGAGAAGGAGTGTGTTCACTTTTGATATTGTAACTTGTCACATTTAACAGATGAATAAAGGATCATTCTGAGCATTTCTTCTTAGTTCCTTTCATTTCTGGGGAATCTTGTAAGAAGGAGAGGGCCCACCTTCTTCACAAGATTCACCCATTAGTTTCTGTAGTGTGTTAGTATTTTTTTTATTCATACCTTGTTAAAACTCTGTTTCCACTAATTGTTATATCGTTTTCATACAATTCATTCCTAGGTAATTGTTAATCATTTTGATTGGTAATTCTGTTTGCAGAATGAGCTTATGAAAGTGTGATAGTCAGAGACAGGTGCTGAAGATTCCTTCTTTGGGGAATAGGGTCTTGTTCTCTGTTACATAATAGTTAGTATTCTTTGCAATATGCTAAAAGGTTCCTTTTTCCTAGGTTGTTGTTTCTTAATGTAATCTAGGATTCTTCTGATAATTATTTTCCTTTGAATCTTAAACTCTGCAATAGATAGATTGCTTTTACTGTAATTCAAAGTAGAACTTCAGTCTGTTCAAAGCAAGGTGTGATTAGTGTAACTTTTACTACAACTTTGGATTGGTTTTTAGATTGAGCATATACAGTGTGTGATTGCCTTTGAAATAAACAGACTTCCCTGGGTTGACAATTTATGTAACACTTGATTGTTTTAATTAATAAGTAATTATAGTGACCAACATTTTTGGTGCCATTGTCGGGGAAGGAAATTATAGATTTCAAAAGCATCTACATTTTTCTTTCAGATGTATAGATTGCATGAGAGGACATGGACCCCCCAAGGAAACTGACCCTATAGGTGGAAGGGACAGAGGAAGAGGAGGAAGACAGATTTTTATCGAGAAGATTATATCAAAATCTGAATCTGTTGTTCCTCAATGACCAAGCTCTTGAAAACCAAATCCTCAACCTTCCTTTCAAGCTAACTTTGAAACAGAGACAGTTGAAAAACCAACAGACAAATTGAGGATTGAGTAAGTGCAATAGGCGAACAAACAGAAGAAACCATGGATGGGTATAATGAAGAACTGCACCATGAAGAATAGGTAGGTCTTGAATGAGAGGTAAATGATGAAAACTCTTTTTCTAACTTAGGATTTCCTGTTGGTGATATTCCTAGAGGAGTCGCCCCCATGAAGAATATTCCACTTTCAACTTTACCTAACTTTCATGGTTTATCTTCTGA
>SNQJ01S0202378.1:6796-23567 GCA_010110895.2 Picea sitchensis | reverse complement strand
CCCTGGGCCGCACAACATCGAGGAGTTGATTGGACTCCATTGCGAGGGTGGTACTGAGAAAGAAGGTTCTCAGGTGCCTATACATAATATCAACAACCTATCACTCAAAGTGATAGTTCTACTTATTGGGTGGATCAATGGATCTGCAACTTTACATTAGGCCTCCCGGGCGCACATGCATTTTGCGGTACAATGCTTAAATGCACGAATTTTCGACTGGAGTACCACCATGCTGGATTGCATGAAGAAAAAACTAACAAAGTGTTGGATATAGGAGCACCGTAACTTCAGGTTTGGGACTATTTTGTGGTCCTTTTTCTTTGAGAGGGTACCCAGTCTCAACCCTCGAGAGACTATATGAGGGCATGAGGCCTCTCTCCCAATGCTATGCAGATGGGCGACGCTATTTCCGCGACAGGGGGGAGGGAGGACCATCGAGGGATTTGATAATTTTTTTTTTGACTGGTGGTCATGGTAGATTCCGGCAATAGAGGACTACCCCTATGCTGGGATCAATTTTTCTAGAGATCTTGACATGCCTGTACCTCCCAGAGTGGAGTGAGGAGAGATGGGTAAGTTTTCTTTTCAAAGTTATTTAATTTTTATGTCTTTTTCTATATATCATTTTTTTTGTATACGAGAGTATCTGACACTTACGTATCTATTATGTACAGATGTGGGACCAATGCATCCAACAAACTTCTCAAGGACTAGGTGGCATCCTCAACCAGAGGCAGGACCAGCTGGAGCCGCTGGACCAGCAACAACAATAGGGGAGCCTCTAGCCGGAGAGGCTGAGAGAGTATTGATACGGGTAGAGAAGAACCTTACCATGCTCACTCGTACAGTCCCTATGGAATAGATCGAGGATCTCCCACCATCGATGCAACCTCACGTAGTTGGGGTGCCACAAACCTAGGTCCAGCTCTTTCAGCATTTGGTGAACGCTGTTGTTCACTACGGCAGGGCCAACAAACCTCACCCTTAGCTAGGCTAGAATACTTACGTGCCAAGAGAACCTTTTGTATATTTTTGAGGGCATAAGCCCCATGACTCTGACTAGATATATTTTTGAGGCACTTGCGCCCACCCATGTACTCTGATATTTTTTGATATATATATATATATATATATATTTTTCATCTTTTTATGTCTTATGGATTACATGTATTTTACAAATGTATTTACATGTGCGTGTGTGTTCTTTTTATTACATGTGTGCAGTATTCCAATATAATACATGATTAGCTAGAGTATCTGTGATTTGATTCAATCTCCTAGAAACATGGATATACGTAATGTAATCAAAACTTCATTCTAATAGACATACCCTAAGGAACCGTCATTGTAGAGTAGGATCGTAAATGTAGTAAACCACATTTTACTGAGACATAACCAGCTGAGCGTCTAAGTAGACCCGGAGGTGAGAGATACTATGTGACAAAGCATCACAAAGAAACTCTAAGATTGCGTTGTATTCAACGACATTGTTTGTGGCGTCACCTAAACAGATACCTCCTGAAGATAACAACTGGCCCTGAGGTATGAAAATCACCCAAGCTATGGAAGCAAGCTTCCAAGTCTGCTGACTAGCGCTGTCCATGAACCCAACAAACACCTCTGATTCACTTGACATATGCCACAGTGAAAAAGATGACATCAAAAATGACACGTCCATAAAAAAAAAGACGAAAACTAAAAAGAGAATGTACAAGACTATACATATGTTACAAGAAGTCACCCAAGGCGACCCACCTATGAGTAATACTTCTTGAGGTAGAGCCCATTTCTAGGCTCTGCCAAAGAATTTCCCTCAAATTCCACTAGATGATAAGTGTCGTTCTTTAGAACCTCCTTCACGATGAAAGGTCAGAACTAGATGGGTTTGAACTTGCTTGCCCCTAGGAGGTCCTTATCTTGGACATAAACTAGGAAAAGGTCGCCTTCAGAGAAAATCCAAGGATGGATGGACCAATCATACTGACACTTGAATTTTTGTTTGTGAGCCTCGTTAGCCAAGGCTGCATCCCGACGCTACTCATCGATCTTCTCAAGATATAATTAACACTCTTCAAGTAGTGAAGTGTCTGACAATAACTGTACTACCAACTTTAGAGAGGGGATCTGACACTCTATAGGAAAGACTGTTCCATCCCTTAAACGAGTTGAAAAGGTGAGAAACCGGTTGCAGTCTTAACAGACGTTCGGTAGGCCCATAATGCTGAATACAACATCAAATGCCAATTTCACCTCGCTGAATCGATCATTTGTTGTAAGATAGTCTTAAGGTATTTATTCACAGCTTCCACATGACCATTCACTTGTGGGTAGTGGGGTGATGAATGTTCTTGCCTCAACCCAAGCTTTGATGTTAACTTAGACATCATTTTGTTCTGAAAGTGACTACCATGGTCAGTGACAATATCTCTCAGGATGTTGAACCTTGCTATTATCTGGTTAAACAAAAAGAGAGTTGCGGTCTCGCCATCATCTTTAAACGTTGGCATAAATTCAACCCACTTTGTGAAGTAGTCTATTGCTATGATGATATAACGGTGCCCCCTTGCGGAAAGAGGGTTGCATGAGGTAATAAATCCCCCACTTGGTGAAGGGACCAACTGTGATGACGGGAAACATGGGAGCGTGGTGTGCCCTCATCTTCTGAGAGAAGATCTGACACGGGTGGCACTTCTTAACTGATTCAACACAATATTTGATTAATGTCAGCCAAAAGTAACCGACTCATAGAATCTTTTGGGTTGTTGCCAACCTAGAAAAATGACCACCACATGCTCCAGTGTAGAAATCGTTAAGCACAATTTCCACTTCTTCATGGGTGAGACACCGGTGAAGGATGAAATCTACACCACGACGATATAGAGTGTCCTCGAGTATGAGATAGTTTTTGGCCTGATGGCATATATGATGACGCTCATCACGAGAAGTAGAGGTAGGGAACTTCAAAGTCCAGAGATAGAATAGTATATCTCCATACCAGGGGTCCGAAGACACGATAAAAAACATGTCTCCTTTGATAGGTGACTCTTCGGGTATAACATCACCCGATTCGACTGGAAGTTCTGAAATGAGTTCTGCAAAGACCAACGACTTTTTGGATTTCGCCGAAACAAAATCCATGTCAAATTCCTGGAGGATAATTATCCATCTATTGATCTTTCCGCCGATCACACGTCGTGTCAACATGTATTGAAACAGATTCACAACGACAATGATGGTGGTCTTTTAAAACAAGATGTAATGACAGAACCGTTGGACAACATGAACTGTTTCCAATGCAAGTTTTTCAATGTGGGAATAATTGAGTTTTGGTCCAACCAAACCTTGGCTCATTTAATAAATCACATATTCTGAGAGAAAATCATCCTCCTAAACCAATACCATACCGATGGTCGACTCCATAATGGCCAAGTACAATAGGAAATCTTTATTATAATTGAGTGGCCGAAGCAGAGGGGTAGATGTGAGGGCACATTTCAATGCTTCAAAAGAGTGCTGAGTGGCTTCATTCCAATGAAAAGGAACACCCTTCTTCAGTAAACTCATAAAACCCTTTGTGATCTTGGCATAGTTCATGATGAAACGCTGTAAAAAGTTTGCTTTTCCCTGTAGACTTTGAAGCTGAGGTATTGTGCATGGGGGAGGAAACTGAACTATCGCCTCAACCTTTAGAGGATCGACCATGATCCCTTTTGTTGAAACTATGAAACCTAACAAACAACCCAATGTTACGCAAAAGCTGCATTTGTTTGGATTCAAGCGGATACGGTAGTAGCGACATCGCTCAAAGATAAGTTAGAGGTGTGTGGGATGATCATCTCTCTTGTGAGATCATGATACTAAATCATCGAGATAACCCTCGACTATGTGTTTGAGATCGTGGAAAGAAAAAGACATGGCCTGCTGAAATGTAGCTCCAACATTTTTCAGACCAAAAGGCATATTCTGATAAGAAAATGTGCCCCATAGACAGATGAAAGTGGTTTTGTGTTGGTCTTCGGGCTTGATCTGTATTTGATTGTATCCCAAAAAACCATCCATGAAAGAAAAAGCCTCACAACCTGTGCATTCATCAACTATCTGGTCAATAAATGGTGTGGGGAAATTATCCTTTGGACATGCCTTGTTCGAATCATACCCTATTTTTTGTTGATTGGAACAAGATTTGACACCCATTGAGTCAATTGGATGGGGTAGATGAAACTAGATTGGAGTACTTTCTCTACTTCAGCCTTAATAGTTGCTGCTTTCCTAGGATTGACTGAACGAAGCTTCTGCCAGACCAGCTTAGCATAAGGATATCTCGTGATTTCATGTTTGACGATTCTTAGATCTATGTCTGGCATTTCCTCATAAGACCAGGAAAACATGTTGCAAAATTATTTAAATAAATCTATGTAGATTTGAATCTCCTTGGGGGAGCATTCCGCTCCGAAGAAGATATTCTCCATGATGCCAGGGATTCTGAAGATATCAATAGGTATCGTTTGAGAAATGGTTTCCATATTTCGTTCAGTGTAAACAATGTGTGTAGCCAAAGGGTTTATAGGATAAGAATTATCTTCAGTCATATTCAGAGTGAATTCACCTACTTCAATTCTTCTTAACTCTGGGAGGAAGTAAGATCTGTGATGAATATCATCCCAGGGTCTGTCTGGATTAGTCATTACCTCAATAATCACCTCGTCTGAGGGAAAGACTAAGTCTAAAGAATCAATATTAGTGAGGGAACCTTGAGCCCATGTAGGCTCAAGAACCAGATCCAACTTCTGTGCGGGAGTCAGATCAGGGCCGACAGAAGCTTGTTGAACTATAGAGTACACAACTTATGCCATGGAAAAAGGCATGGCCATGCCATGGTGCCCTGTCCCTTCCATTATGGTTGATGGGGAAGGAAGAGTCCATGGATCATTAAAGTAAGTCGTGAAAAATGACGATATTTGAAATATTTCAGCCCTAGGCTGGTCAGGGATAGCCGACATATAATGGACATTGCCGATCGAAGGTGGTTAATCGAAGGTACCCATCAAAGGTGGGCACAAACCAACCCCTACATTGATGATTCCAGGTTGAGGGTTATCAATCATCGGGACCGTGGATACCCCCGATGAAGGGTTAGGATGGGAGAAGGATAACTGATCAATGGTCACGATTCGACCCTTGTGTGGAAACAACAAGACCTAGAAAACTGTCGCGACCACTGCTTGCATAGTGCAGGTCCAACTCCTTCCTAACAAGAGATTGTAGTCGAGATATGCATCGACCACTTGAACCTCGATGCACATGGTATTCCCTCCTAACTGCATGGGGAAAGAGAGGATGATTCCATGTGGTTGGAACGAATGAAAATCGAAAGAGGTAAGAAGAGTAGGTGACAGAGACAAAACGAGTTGGCCAATGGCCTTCCAACATGCCAAAGACATTACGCATGTCGAGGCACCCTCATCCACCACCGTGAAGAAAATGTTCGAAGTAAAAGTTTTTGTGGTGTAAGCCACTACTATCTGAAATGCCATGTGGTAAGGAAGACAAGGTTTTAAGTTGGTCGTATCAAGCATGATCATTCCTGGATTACAAGTCTCAACAGATCCTAAGGCAACTAACAAATCCTTTCTCTGGGAAGGGAAACTCTGGAGGACTTCCAAAGCATATATTTCACAAGGGGTTTGTGACAAATCCTCCACCACAGAGTAGTTCTGGGCGGCCCTTGAATTTGGGTTGTGGGAAGCTTTCTTGAATGCACCTTTGGGGATGCATGTCATTGTTTCACCCAACGTTTTCTCAATCTGGAGAGGAAGATGTGGGTTTTCATCTTTTTTACCCTTCTCAGGGGTGTTTGGCATTCCGTAGTCACGTGTCCTAGTCATTATGTCAATGATAGCTTTCATCATATACACATTTGCGAATGCAGGATTACTTGAAGACGGAGGGGGTCCATGACGACCCCTGTCTGTGCTTGAAGAGGCTTGAGTTAGATTTTTCCCATGTGGAAATGGATTCATTAACACGACAGGCTGCTGCTGTGCCGATAACTTCTAGGCCTTCACAAGCCAAGGGAACTGATGAGTCGAATGGTCTTCCTTACAAATATTATAGGGATACTTTGACTTCTTATTTTCAGTGTTTCCCTCACCAGCATTATTGGTAGGCTTCTTATCCCCCTTACCCTACTTTCCCTGTTTCTTCTTTCCGTCAGGTTGCTCGGTGGCCTTCGTGTTTGTTGATTTCAAACTGTGTACATTCAATGTTTGAGTAGGGGGAGCATCCAAACCAATGGTCATCTGCTGTATTGACAATTGCTGCAATTGATTCAAGAGCTGATCAGTGGGTTTCGTTTGTGCTTAACCTGCAATACCATCAGCATGTGGTCTAGATCTCTGTCTGGTCTTGTTAAGTATTGACCGTGGTGCATATGGTAAAACTTCGTAAAGTAAACCAAACTGAGAGTAAATTAGTTCTAGCTGTTGGGATTTCATTATCGCTTCATCCTTTGAAAAGACCATCGAGGTTGCGACATCTTTAGATAACTGGGGTACCAAAGACTTAAGGAACCACTCAAGCAGGAGTGTTGGTGGGACTGACACTTTTATCAAACTCTTCCGACGTCTCCATTCTCGATTGTGATATGAGATATGGTCCACTTTTGTTTGCTCAAAGTTGGCCACAATTCATTGCTGACATCATATCTCATAGGTAATTGGAAATGGTTTAAGAAATCCATTGCCAATTCACCAAAGGAAGAGTATCTTGAGAAGTCGAGCTCGATGTACCGTTTCGCAACACTCCCGATGAGAGTGCGTTGAAACAAATGAAACTGGACGAAGTCGTCTCTCAATGAGTTGGACGAGAACCATAGATGGAAGGTAGTCACATGATCGCTTAGATCTTCGTTAGGCTTGGCCTTGAAATTTGGGATGTCCAAAGGCAACTTGGTCGGCATCAGAGGCCAATGAGGATCGTGACAAATGGGGTTGTTTAATAACCTTGTCAAGTTTAGCAAGTGCAGTGTTGCCATAAATGGTAATTTGGGTTGTTGATTATAACCAAGGAAACAAGATCCTGGAGTTTGGCTGGCACCAGGTTTCCATGAAAAGTTAGGTTGCTGGCTAGGGTTCTGGTAATAACCATGGCTGTGACCACTGTACAGATTCTGTGCTTGTTGAGACATCATCGGTTGATTCCCATAATAGGATGTAAAGGGTTGGGCTTGCATCACATTCCAAATATTTTGGGAAGGGTTTCCCCCTACCGATCTGACGGGAATAGGTGCTGAGACTTTCCTAGGGTTCCATTGGCTATGGAAGGGGTTGCCCCCGGTCGACATCCTTGACAAGGGAACTAATCCCTACCATGGATTCCAAGGTCCTTGCGAGGAATGGATTCCTAAGTTTGTCCCCTATGCAGGAATAGTACCCTGGATAGGATTTTGTTGTCCATAACCGGGGTTACCCCCGACCGAGGTGACAAATAATGAGAAAGCATTGTTACCAAACACGCCGAACAAAGAGAACGATGTCAAACCTACCAACATGCTGTAATAAGGTAGTCCTTGACTCCCTACTCCAAGAAAACTATAATTTACGTTCAGCCCGGTGGAATGATGGTGATCACCGCCGAGCGAAGGGGACGAAGGAGGTATATGACCCCCTCTGTAAGGGAAAGCGTTATAGGGAGATGAAGTGCCCCCATAGATCCTTGCAGAGGAGCATTGGAGCTCCTTGCCCCGAGACATAAAGTATGTAGAGTGGAGTGGGAAATAAAAGTGCTCGTACCAAATCCAGACATCCCATATGACAACAAAGGGCTTATTTCACTTTGGGTGAACAAAGCAATGATCACCACCATAGACGAAATCAGACCATTGCCCAAGGTAGAGGCAGTTGATAACATAGTGGTCCGGACTGGCGATGGTTGGTTAGGAGGCGGAACACCCCCTGTAGTGACATCCGTAGAGGAAATATGAGTATTCCCTAAAGAAGTAACATCATTAGTTTCCATCGTTGCTTGTGACACTACCCGCCGCTCGTAAGGTTGAACCTGTACAACGATGGACACCGATAGATCAATGATTGGAGGTTTATACAGACCAAGATATTTTGATCTGAGGTAAAAAATGATTGGTTCCTCCATAATCAAATGTTCTCCTCTCTGAGACCAGTCGGGCACAGTTTCCTGTAACTTGGTCGCCTCAAAAGACCCTTACTAGTCTAGTTTTTGCCTTAGCAGTGGCGGGGGTGGCTCGAGATCAACTGGCGGTAGACCCAAAATCCTTCATGACCGGCGGATCTCCTGATCCTCCACAGTGTGAGAATATCAAAGACACTCTAGGGCTTTCTATAATCATTTAAAAAACCAACACACACTAGAAAAAGTTCCTATGAGGTAAGACAAGCAGATCACTAGCTAGTTGGAAGAACCGTTACAACAACCAACACTAGAGAAACTTACCGGTGTAAGTGCAACTAGAATATGGAAGTACCCTCTGGGTACACTTTGCAAAGCATGGCCTGATGTCTACCCTAGGTACTGCGGTATACCCCTGTAGTCACCTGTGTAAGTCACTAAGATAAAGGAAACTAGGTTTCCAGCGTACGAACAATCACCAAGAGGGTACAGTCGACAGTTGGGTGGACTGCAATGAGCAGGGTATCAAGCCTAAAACCTATCAAGGGTATTGAAATCAAGTGTTACGGAAGATGAATGAGGACCTCAAACAGATTTGAGACCCATGAAGCTCCATGGAAAATGCGATCAATGGAATCCCAAGATAAGCCCTCTATATGCGTTCCCCACTATGCTTGGTGGCTTTGGAGGGGTTATCTCCACTACCTTTCCGCACACAACCTCGTGTTTATCCCCTGTGTTAGAGGGGGGTCTCAGATAACTTTCACGGTTACTAGACTTTCAAGCACTCCCTAGATCAATCTCTTATGTTTGTTTTTGTAGCCTTGAAGAGTTTCCTCTCCAATCTTAAATCAAGGCTCTAGCCTAGACTAAATTGATGAACCCTTCAAACACAAAGTCTAATAAATTTTAATTAAGCGTTAATTTTAGTGGTTGTCTTAAGTCAAAAGGAACGAAAGTGAAACCAATGATGTTCTTTAAGAGATGAAAGGGAAGAGCATACGATGATACTGGAAACAAAAGTACTTATTTCTTCACAAATAAAGATTTTCCAATTGAAACTCTTTCACCAAACTTTTCGTAACTACTTTTCTCAGATCTTTGAAAATCAAAACTCAAAACAAGATTTCGCTCAACTACGAGCTATTTAATGTCCTAAGCATTCAATTAAAGAACTTAAGAAAACTTTCCTTTTCATTGGTAAACAAAGCAACTAACCTAAACTAATTTACCAAACAAAGTAATGAAATATTTTTTTTTATTGTTTTATGCTTCAAAACAAGAAATTTGAAAATGAATTCTTTTCTTTTCTTCCAAAGAAAAAAGGGGAAAAATGACGACAATACAGGACCAAGAAATGGCTTCTGGCCCAATCGTAGATTGTAGGGAGTCACTGACAATACCAAGCAGGCAGATCAAAGCAGACTCACCAACTTGTTTAAAAATCCTATTAAATAAAAAACAAGAAATCTTTGGTAAAAAGAAATCTAAACTGAAGTTAGACCTAGGCTACATACTTCTATAACAAAGACCAGTACTAGATCAAGAAAACCCCTAAGGAGTGTGAATCCTGACAAGGAAGAGGATGACTGCCTCTTCTTTTTACAAAAAAATTATCAACAGGCACACTACTGACACTTCAACAACCAACGTATGTACGTGGGTTGTCCAAGGGCAGGGCACATATGCACACGTTCAGGCCCACTACAGGCTGCATACACCTCTGTAACTCCTAAAAAAAATGAAAAAACAATAGTCCAACATAGGCAGGGAGTACTGGTATGGAAGACCAGAATCACTTAAAGAAACAGAAGATTACAGAAACTTAGAAAACTGTGAATAAACTGATTCAAAGCACCCAAAAAGAAATATCCCCAAAGACCCTAGAGGCTTCCCTAGTATGGTCGACAATTATTCTATAGCGAGAAAACCCCTCTACGGAATACATTGAGGGTATAAAGTGTAGGCAGAGAAAAAATGTCTAAATTCTCCTACTTTTAATCACTATCCCAACATTACCCCACAATCATACATAAAATATAAGAGAGAGGGATCCGACAAGCCTCTCTTAAACTCCACATCCTGTGTCGATCCCTTTGCGCTTAGTTGTTTCCTGACTGCAAATATCCTCCCAAGTCTGACCTACATTCATCAAAAGACAAACAAGAAACTACAAGCATGCATTTTACATATGGATTAGTGGGCTGGACATCATAAACAAGAAATTTAAACAAATCATATAAGTTTAAGATGTCATTTGGTGGGACAGAAAAAGTACTTCTTTATATTAATCTCAAAAAATTCACCCACAACATGAGACCGACACTGCTCCTCGAACTTTGTCCTGGGATCCTCTTCACCATGCACCAACTTCTTCCACGTATTCTTCTCCTCTTCAGTTCTCTCTTAGGCAAATGTCAAGGGCTTTGTAATTGGGGCAAAGGGGGATTGATAAAATGGGCAGAGTTTCTTTGTTCTCGTGCCTCCTTGCCTCCTTTGCAATGGGACCCCAACCCCTTCTTTTATAGGCAAAAAGGGATAGTAGTGGTTGGGGTGACTGGCTATGGGCAGTCAAACGGTTAAGTAACGGCCCATAAACTAGTATCCTATGCAGTTTTCCACTTTTCACGATATTCTGTGAGTGTACGCAGGCTGTACTGGCTCAACAAGCGTGTGTACGTGGGAAGTAATGGTGTAGGGAACGTACACCTTCAAAACAATGGTTTTTAGAAGGGCTTTTCAGTGATGGATTTGCAAAGATAAAAAGTTTAGATGGTCTGATGCCAAGTATGCATGTCTAGTGCAATTTAGGGTTATAACACTTATCATTCAAGAGTGGGGTTGGATAGGAGGAGCATTGGAATGAAAAGGAGTAGCGAGGAAAATCAACATAAAAAGGTGCCTCATTTTCTTCCTCCTCTCTTATTTCATGCGTAAATAAGTGGAAACTAGGAATGTTAGTGTCCATTTGTTCTATATGTCTTAGTTGAAGAAAACCCAACTAAGGGGAGTTCAACCTGTCCACAGGGTGATATTTCTCACAAAAAGTTTTGGTGACCATACTGGGGAACGAGCGTTTCCTTGGTTTTTAGCCTTGCGATTTTTTGTGTTTTGATTGATGAATGCATGTTTTTCTTTGAATTTATTTTGGCTTTTCATCTTCACTAGATAGCTTACAAAATCCTTGATTATATTCCTATTGAGTCTGGGATAATTTTCAGCTATCCTAGAGCACTTTTCAGTAGTGACACTCCTCCCTAGTGCCTTACAGATCATCACTGACACTCTCTGGAAGTCTATCTGGGAGCATTACTATTGCAATAATTCTCTATCCCCTTAGGGATGGGAGCATAACCTTTGTTTCTGCAAATATTTTTGGTCTTTGTCTTCTCTGATTTGCTGGATTTTTGACTCAAAGTTAGACCTCAATCTCTTGTTGGATTGCTTGGGATTTTATTTGATTGAGAAGGTTGTTCATATCACTCTTTTTTATTTTGGCAATCTATTGTCTTGGATCAAGTTGTGAAAAGGCCACGAGCCCTTTAAGGTTAATCTAAATCCTTGGATATAGCTTTGACTGTAAGTATCTCTGGGTATTGGTGATTATACAATCATCAAACTTCTGTCTTTTTCTAATTGAGAACTTTCTTTTACTTGTTAGTTTTGAAAGTTTGTTTCATTAACTTGGAGACATATAGTGCATCAAGCCCTGTCATTTCAGTTTTATTTTTGGAAATTATTGATCCACTAAGTCAATTCTGAATATTTGAGGGTCTATTGTGGCATTAATTGATCACAAATATGTTGATTTTAAAGTATTTTTAAGAGTGATTGATTTCTTTCTTGAATTAGTGTGAAAAGTCATTTTTGCGTTTGATTCCCTCGAGCTTGTGAATGCGTCTTTGTTTGAATTTTCTTTCTGCTTCGTGTTCTTTTCTATATGAGCTTTGAAAATTTTCTTTTCATTTGAAACTAAAGAGGCATTAATAAGGTGCATTTAATTGTATTTCATATTAGGTCAAACAAGGATAAATTGATTGCATTATAGTGTGTAGGTGAAACGTTTTGAGCTTGCATTTGAAGAGTGAAAAATTGCATGGTTTTTGGCATTTTTGAGCCTTCATTATTAAAATGTTTTTGGCATTTTTGGCCATGAATTATGTATCCTATAATTTCTTGGACTCACATATTGGACACCTTTTGAATTCAAACAAGAATTTATGTTTCTTGCATTGAAAGTTGTAATTGTTTCTCTTCTTGAAATCTCTTGCTCCTTTCTATAGATAACCTTTATTGAAACTTAAATATTGCATTGCATTCATATTTTCTTTGAAGTATTCTTGGAGACAAGTGTAACCCATCATAGTCAAGTTGCATCCATAATCCATTTTGAGTAACAAACAACCATAAAAGGAACAAGTGTATAATCTCAAATCAACTAGATCTTTTCTTGATTAGAAAATGATCACAAGTCTAGGATTTTAGGCCTTTGTTGTAGGGTGGAGATTAAATTCTCCAAGGCCACTCAAACAAAATTTTAGAATAATAGAGAGTGCTGAAATCCAAGTAGAATAAACTAGCATTTTTCGAGAGAGCTCCTCTTACACAAGAGTTAATCATGAGGTCAAGCGAAGCGACAGTTTGAGATCTCCCCTCTTCCATTTTCCTAGTGGGACTAGAACAAGTTTTGGAGCTTTGAAGCGTGGCAGGTCCTAGGGGTGATACCACTTGTTCTTAGTATTTGGGTCATGGATTTGTCTCCACCATTCTTAGTTCCAATTTCTTAGTCTTGAATGTTGAATGGTTACTCGCCCGACCATCCATTGCGAAATTGGTAAGCATAGTTTCTTTTCCTAGGATTCTAAATGGGTGACTGGAAGGGGGGTTCCTTATTTATAAGGTTCATTGTAGGACTTGAGGCATATTTTTCATCACACTTTCAGTAACCCTAGAGGGTGGACTCGCTAATCGAGGGTTACTTGCACCAGGTAGGGCTATAAGGGGAGGTCCGGGTAACTACTTCTCATATCTTCATTGACGACCTCATCTTCTGTCTCTAGAAGATCCCTACTTCCTTTGTTTGATTGCTCTTATATTTTAGGGACTTTGGTAGTGTGTTCTCTTTGATTTAGTAGACCTTAGTTTGATTTGGTGTCTATGGCATCGGTTCCAGAGTCTACCAACCAAGGGGCCCCTTTTCCCAGGGAACCTTTTGTTTTTCCTTTTTTTGGAAACGTTGGTCCTCCTTATATTGCTACTTTGAGTCTACTCGGATTCACTATCAGATTACCGATATGGTTATTTTCCACTCCGGTGATCCTGAATGCACTAGGTGCTTCATATGAAAGCCCTCCATCTCCAGAATGTCAACCTCCTATTCACCCTTTTCCTTCTTTGCTTGTCAGGTCTTCTTCCCTTTCTTCTTCTTCGCTTAGTGAAATATATGGAGCTAGTAACCAGGTGAATAAGAAGAAGAAGAAAGGGAAGATTAAGAAGAAGAAAAATAATCAAAAGGACAAACTTCCAACCATTGCAGGACATGTTGGAAGTAATCAACCAATTACTGTAAATCAAGTTGGGAGTGTTGATGACGGTGACAAGCCTACCAAGACAACTCATAAGCCTAAATACCCTTGTAGGATTCGTAAGGGTGACCATATTCTTAGATATTTCCATGGTTTATCCAAGATCTTATAAGTGTGGTCTACAGGTTCCCAACAACCCGTGTCTCCAACTACGTCCAGTCATGATGGTGACAACCCATCAACTAGTGATAGTAAAGTTGGAAGTAAGAAAGGTAGAGTGAAGCTTCCTTGTAGGTTATGTGAAGGAAGTCATCAAACTTACATTTTCCATTGTATGGACGAGGCTCCACATTTGTTGGAAGTGATTTTTGTTTTCCAACAACAACTTCCAACTAGTTACTGTAAGATTTCTACCAACCAACCATTGGTTGATAAAGTGGTTGATCCAATTAAGTTGTTAGTCGATCCCATTCTTCCATTGGAGAGTGAATTTCAAGTGTTTGACCTGGTCCCATCATCAATCGTTGATCCCACTCTTTACCCCTTAGAGAGTGAAGTTCAAGTGGCCAACCCGATTTCACCATCGGTTGATCCCACTCTTCCCTTTAAGAGTGAAGTAGATATTGCTGAGGTTATTCTTGTCACTACAGATGACTCTGGACAAGGGGGAATTTCACCCGTTTCCAAGGAACCCCCTCAAAGTATTGAGGTTATTTCCTTTGATTGGAATAGACTGATGACACCTCTCCTTCCTTCCTACTTGCCTTTCCAAATCATTGCGCAAGTTTGTGATATAAACATATGCCACTTAATTGTAGACAAAGGCGCTTATGTTAGTATTTTATCCTCAAATGCTTGGAAAGCTCTAGGTTCCCCCCATTACCGACTTAATGAGAACCATGAACTAAAAAAACCCATATTTTTGCATAAAAACATCAAAATCAACCCCCAAATCAAAAAGTGGTGCTATTGGTAGCATCATTTTTTTAAACGGGGTCAAAATTACAACATTTTTAAAACATGGCCTTCAAAACTCATATAGTATCTTAGAAAAAACTTAAAAGCAACACCTTAAAAAATGATATTTTTGAAATTTTTTTTCAAAACATTAAAATTTTAGATAATTTGAAATTGTATTTTTAGCACTTGGTACCATTAAAACCAAAACTTGAAAATAAACCATCAAATTGAAAAGTACTACTACCCGTAGCACCCATTTTAAAATTGGGGCATGAAAATGACACATTTTTATAAAGTGGTAAAATAACTCATCATTATTGTAAACAAAATCATAAAATCAATCCTTAAATGTTTACTTTTTAAATCTTATTATCACTCAAAGCACAAGGTAATACATAATTCCATGAAAATATCACAATATGCTTTAAAAATTCAATGTCACTTTTTAATTATTTTTTTACTTTTAATAAAAAAAAGTTAATACAAATTACATTGAATGAAACATAAATTATTTCTTAAAAGTATTGTTATATTGTCCATATTCAAAACACATGAGCTAAGAAATTTTATTATATTATCCATAATCAAAATATATAATTCATAAAACATAAAAAAAGATTCATAACTTCATGTAAGATCATATGTAAGTTCAATTCTCATTTCTAGTTACCATACAAACATCATATGGATCAAAATTACATAAAATGTTTCATACAATTATTCGGATTGACTCATGGTTTCTGAAATACCATCAGATTCCACATTGTCTTCAAATGAATTATTGATGAATATGTAGATGATCCATACTCTTATCTATTGTCAATGAATGCACCATTTGAGTCTACATGCATGCCCAACATTTCAGATCTCAAATGCCTTTTAGATCTATGACTAGGTTCAACAGAATCCCATCTTGCATTTATTTCTTGTGGTAGAAACCTCTTGATAATCTTTGTTGTTTTGGAGCAAAGAGTTCCTCTCTTTGTCAAATTGAAGTCATAAACAAGTATGCCAACATTATCTAATTTTAAGAGGTCAGTGTGATGACGAGTTATATTTTGACCCTTTCTTTTTATCTTTCTATTGACATGTTTCTCAACCACCATATCTGTCTTGTACACACCATTGAATGGGTGTGTACTTGTTGCATACCAATGCACTTCAATTTCAATAACATCATCATTTTATTTCTCAATTTTTGTAACCTTTCCAATCAAGAATGGATAACCATGTGGATCTTCAGTCGCTAAAAATGTAATCATGCTACCCTCATTAATATCTTGTACTGAACCCCTATAAATGTCTTCCATGGCTTCATGTTGTGCACAAGACCTTCGTGAACCAATATACATTTCTCTTTCCTCTGCTTGTGTAAACTCAATAGCACCTTGATATTCTTGTTGAAATTTAACAATTTTTTTTTCTTCATATTCATTTGGCATATATTCTGGCTAATGAAATGGAGTCTTCAACATTGTATCTTCATTTATTGAGCTTGAAATTATTTCACTTTGACTATTGAAAAAAGACTCCCACCAAACAAAATCAGCAACATCAAAGTACTCTCATGTATCCTTAATGGACATTTTTATTTCTTCTAGGAATTCAAAATAATCTACATCTCTATTACGCCTCTGTGCATTATGAATTCAACAATTGATTATAAAAATAATAACTTTGATGCAAATATTGGACGACCTGGAATGAAATTCAAAAATACTAAACCTGATGAAAGCCCCCATTCTGTAGTGGTTGAATACTTCTTTCCCCATATAAGTGTTCTCCCATCAATTGTTTTGAAACAAAATTGATGTTGGAATCTAATGTCATCAAGCTGCTCAATACATTTTTATTCACGATGCGATCTCTAAATAAATATTCACATGTCGATAGATTCTTCTAATATATGAAAAGCATGCTCTGAAATGTATGCTTTCTTAATACATTCAATCAATGATGGTAGGCTTCCAACATTTTTCCTCTTCAATTTTACTAAAAAATGATTGAACATTTGATCAATATGATCATGAGTGTGTCCAACAAGAAGGAAACCAACTTTCACCTTTTGAAAGATTCCCATTTCAACAAGCATGCTTAGATATCCAAACAC
Organism: Picea sitchensis; assembly: GCA_010110895.2. Classification (NCBI taxonomy): domain Eukaryota; kingdom Viridiplantae; phylum Streptophyta; class Pinopsida; order Pinales; family Pinaceae; genus Picea; species Picea sitchensis. The sequence goes on along the minus strand of SNQJ01S0202378.1, from coordinate 6,830 downwards.
AATTTGATTTTTATTTTCACGACTAGTGTTGTCC